>OX578139.1:149631402-149713902 GCA_951213105.1 Amaurobius ferox | reverse complement strand
GTAAATAGAAAAATGTATTTCTTTTTCTGGTTAAATTTCACTGGCTAACCATATATCGTCATGTCACTTATATTTACAGCAGAATAAAATAGTCATATTAATTTTCAAAAAAGTATTTTAACTATTTAAAATTATTTAACTAAACTATTATTAGGCTCACATCTGCAATTAAAGTAGTTAGTTAATAACGGCATAGAACGTTAATAAAATGTATCTTCATTTTCTTTTAACGGCAGATCAAATGTTTCCAATCTGTGTAAGATATGCACAGAGACCATATCCTCCTCCACCATCTAATAACCACTTAAAAGTACTTACAGACTCACATATTTAACGTTCCCGTACTCCGCTTGATTGCGGGTGCAGTTTGGGCAGTGCGAGAGTCGAATCGAACTTGGGTCGTCCGAGTGCAATACTCACTCTCTAAACTCTGGGATGTCCCACCCCGATGCAATATATTAACTTACGTTATACAAATACCTATTTCGTAAGAAGTAGTTTAAGCATCAGAATAACTTTGCAAAGAAAAGTTCAAGAGTGTACAAGTCATTTCTATAAAGTGAATAATCGAGTAAAATGATTATAGCGTCCTTAAAGAACAATTTATAAAGTTAATACAACAAACACAGCAAAGATAGATAGACAAAAAAACCAAACACAAATATATAGAGCATTATGAAATTAGTTGGAATCAACACCAGAAACGCACGGGATGCGACTATGGAAATCAATAAATGCATGTCAAAATGTCTTGTCAGCAAGACTGTAACACGGTTACCATTGCAATGCTTGCCACAGTATGTGATACTATTTTTTCTGGACCTCAAATGAAAATTGCTGCTGGCTAGAAATATGTTGTTTAAGTTGTACATTAGATTCCCGTGCATATGCCGTCCCGTGCATGACGCATTCTTGAATATGGCAGTCATTCACCATTTACCATAATGTAGTCAAAATTGCCTTCTGTAGCGGTTTTAATGTCGATATTTTCTCAATATACAGTGCTTTTTGTTAAAATTGTTAAAATATCTTGTCAACAAGACTATAACACGATTACACCTGCAATTCTTGTCACAGTATGTGATAATATTCAAATGGGGCTTCAAATGGGAATTGCTGCTGACGGGGAATATTTTGAATAAGCAACACATTATATTCTAATGCATGCCCGTGTAGTCTATATAGGCATTCTTGAATATGACAATCATTCACCTATAGCCACAATGTAGTCAAAAATGCCTTCTTTCACATTTCCAATGCCGATACTTTGTCAATATACAGTGCTTTACAACTTTGAAATTGACATTTTTTCAATGTCCTTTTCTTGCCAAGTTCAAAATCATAACATTTTAAGTCTCCTGTAGGGGTATTGCAATACTTTTTATTCCGTCGGGTATGGTCAATTTACTGTAAATAGACCTAATGCATACACGCATGAATATTTCTTTACAAAGTTATTGGGTTGCGTAAGGATTTTTTAAGAACTATGTAAATACCTTCGTGAGGATTCTATTATTCATGATCAATGTATGCTAATTTTACTTTTCATTCTGCAAATTTATGTACGAAATACTTCAACTCTATTTTTGAGAATCACGCACTCACGATTGGCCAGGACTATAAAAGAGGCAAACGTTAGTCAGAAGGTATTCATATTCGGATATGCGGATTGGATTTCGATAAGAATGTAATCGTGAGTCGTTGTGCAGCTTAGGCTGGTGCTGTGATACGAGAGTTCGCGGGGGTGTGTGGTGATCCTGTTCACTGAATGAAAGAACGCAGCGAAGTCTTGTCTCTGCAATATTGTGAGTATAGATATATATGGTTTAATAGTTGATTAGTATTGCTAATTCAATTCAGTAACGAATTGTTATGGTTCAGTCAAGGTATAGATATGGTAGTGCTAGATTGTTGTTGTTGAAACCCAGACCGTCCGACCTACCAGAAAGGTGTAAGGTAACTGTTTGGACGGTCGGGAAGTGCCACCCAATTTAGACCGGAACCCAGTGGGGGAGGCATCCACAGGGACCGTACCCTCCTTCCCCTACCACCAACCTCTCGGAAGGACTTTCGGACCCACATGTTTAACGTGATCGTACTCCGCATGAACACGACGGCAGTTTTGGCAGTGGCTGGAATCGAACCCGGGCCTACCGAGTGCCACTCCAGTGCGCTAACCAATGGACTACCGCGCCCCTAGTGCTAGCTTGTATAAATGTTCTGTGTATGTAATTGTATTTTGAGCTGTCAGCGAAGTTAGCTGGAATACATACAGTATGTGTTTGTTAATGTCGTAGATCCTTAATGGAACTCTAGTCAGTAGATTTAAGATTGAAGGAAGTATACTGAGGAATCAAGGGAATGATTACAGGAATAGATACGTAAAGGTTACTTTAAATCCTTACATATTTCTGTCTGACACGCTGGAATATGTGAACTCTTTCCTTAGTACCCGTATTTCGTTACAGAAGAAATATGTATACTGAACCCTAAAAAGACTCAACGGAATTTAAACTTAGGTCTGAACCATGTTCATATTTACGAAAATGGCACTTGTAATGGAGCGCTTTTACAGTATTAGCAAATTATTAATTTTACTCTAAATTAAGATGGCATCATCGATATCCCCCACTGATTCATACACAATAATCCACAGAGAAACAACAAAATAATATATTTAGTTGTGTCAGAGAAATTGTGTAAAAAGTAAAAAATGAGTTTACAGCATCTCGCAGAAATGAAACTCTTAATGCATCCAAGTTTGATGAGTTCGTAACTCCATTTTGGAGATAACGTCATTTTTGAAAAATTCAATTTTGTAGAACATCAAGTATTTTTCTTTCTTGCTTTGCAATTGGGATGGATTTTTAGCGCGAGAAGAGATTAGATACAAAATAGAAAATGTCACAGTTTGACAAGAAAGTCATGCCCTGTGGAGAAACAATATTTCATTTTCACTGCAAAGGCAAAACAATGGAAGTGAAATGAAAATCATCAAACTTTAAGTGTGTGAACTTCAGTATATTTTCTGAAAATTATGGTCAAAAAGTTAGTTTGTATTTTTGAAATCCAAAAATAATTTTATATATGAAATAAACGGCTTACTTCCATTGCAAGCAGACGCAAATTACGCAGTGTTTATTAAAGTAATTTTAATTTGTTACAAATACAAAAACATTGTATCCGTATTCAAATTTCAGATTTTATATTTTATTGGAAGTGGGTGTCAATAATCCTCTGGAGTCAGTTCCGTCAACCTGTTAAATCTTTCCATTTTTCAAAATAATTCAAAATACTGTTAAATTAAAATAGTTATAATTGTTTGCATTTCCCTGGACGGCTATCGGTTTATAAAAATATCTATATTTCAGAGAACTACAAAAGTCAATATAAAATTTTGTATATGACAGATAAAATAATTTGAGTATATAAGTTTAATGTTTGAAAATATTGTAAATAGTAGATTGCACAGACAAATTTTATGAAAAATGCGTAAAATCTATACATACTATTTGCCAAGTGTCCGTCTGAGCGTCTGTCTGTCTGTCTGTCCGTCCATCTGTCCGTCCGTCTGACCATCTGTCATGCATTTTTAGGCAGTTCCCGAATAGAGAGAGACTTGCAATTTGGTACATAGCTCTGTCGTTCGATGAAACCCCCTAGGACAATCGAATTTTTCAAGAACGCTCTCTAGAGGGGGGGGGGGGGTTCTCCACACCAAAACGTTCGAAAAGTGAAATGATAGGAAATCATGCTTTGGATAAGATACAGACTTCAAATTTGGTATATGTGTAAATCGTTTGAAAGGAAGAAATTATGCAATTTCTGATTTCCAATATTTTCTACTTAAGGGGTGCCGCACACCAAAATGGTCGATATACCGAATAAATGAGAAAAGACTGCTTTAAATTTGATAGGGGTTTCAAATTTGGTATATTGGCTAATCTTTTGACGAAAACACCCAAGACAAATATAGTTTTTCAAAAATGTTCGTTTAAGGGGGTGCTCCAGAGAAAAGCGTTCAAAAGATGAATTGATAAGAAACCATGCTCAGGATAAGATAGAAATATCAAATTTGGTGTAACAGTAGATAGTTTGGAAGGAAGAAAGTGTGCAATTTCAGTTTACCAATATTTTCTATTTTAGGGGGTGCCACACACCAAAATGTTCGATTTTCGAAATAAAGGAAAAACGCCCCATTTAAAACTTAATAGAGACTTGATATCTGATATATGGACGAATCATCTGATATAAATCTCAAGATCATACAGTTTTTCAAAAATGTATATTCAAGGGGGTGGGTACTCAACACAAAAACATTCGAACGGTTAAATGCTAGAAAATCATGCTTGGCGATGAAATACAGACTTCAAATTTGGTGTACAGGTAAAAAGATGGAATGGAAGAACGTGTGCAATTTTAGTTTTCCAACATTTGCCATTGTTGAGGGTACCGCTAACTAAAATTTTCGATTTGCCGAACAAATGAAAAACGCCTTCTTTACAATGTGATAGAGGCTTGAAATTTAATATATGGGCTAACTATTAACCAAAAAACTAAAGATAAATATGGTGTGACAAAAATGTTCATGTTCATTAACTGGATGCTACACAGAGAAACTTTCGAAAGGTGAAGTGATTGAAAAATCAAGCTTTGCGATAGGATATAGACTTCAAATATGGTGTACAGGTAGATTGTTTGAAAGGAAGAAAGCGTGGAATTTCAGATTTCCAATATTTGCTACATTAAGGGGTGCCGCACACTAATATGTCCGATTTTCCGAATAAATGAGACATGCTTCCTTTCAAATGTGATAGAGGCTTGATATTTGGTATATGAGACAATCATCTGATAAAAAACCCAAGACAAACATAGTTTTTTTTTTAAATGTTCATTTATGGGTGAGCTTCACAGAAAACCGTTCGAAAAGGAGAAATAATAAAATAGTATGCTTCGGGATGAGATAACTTCAGTGTGGTGTACGGGTAGATAGTTGCAAGGAAGAAATGGGCAAATTAAGTTTCCCAATATTCTCTTCTTTTTGGGGTTCTGTACACCAAAATATTCGATTTGCTGAATAAATGCGAAACGCTAATTATTTAAAAATTTACGTTATTCAGGGGTTTCTTATTGCGAGACCGTTGATTTTCAACGGGTATTCGGCTAGTGTATTTCTAATACATCAAAGTTTTCCATTGTTTTCAAAATTAAAAATAACCATTTCATTCACTATTAGTTTTCTGTGAATGTGTTTGGCGATTAGGCCTGGTAGCCATATGTAAACAGAGGTGGAGAGGTTATTTGTATATATATATATATATATATATATATATATATTTATATATGTGTGTGTGTGTGTTGTGTAAGGTGTGGAATAGTTTATTCAAACCTCCCTCTCCAGATGTCTGGATTTTTTTCAAATGTGAATTCAACCCAAAACATACTAAGATAATATAACCTTCAAAACATTTTTGTTATAAAATATTAGTTCGGTGGTGTAAAATACACAAGAAATGATCTCTTAATTTGTCTTTTGTTTAATTTGAGTAAACAAAAAGTATATACACTATACTATACCAACATTTTATATTACCTTAGTAACCACATTTTAAATTCTCAGCTTATAACATTTTATAAAATTCGAAACAAATTAATAAATATATATATATATATATATATATATATATATATATATATATATATATATATATATATATATATATATATATATATATATATATTTTTTTTTTTTTTTTTTTTTTGATTTCGTAATTTAATTATATTGAATTCAATTAACCCTTTAAGCGTGGTTGACGAGTTCAACTCGTCATGCATTGCACTACCGCTAAGTGGGTTTGACGAGGTAGACTCTTCATGCACTTATGAAGCCGAGACTCCTGTGTGTTTGACTGAAATAATACGTCATATGCTTTTTTATGAGATATTAACTGTATTTACAATATTTTACACTAGATGGCTGTAGTAGTCCTACAAACTAAATTTTATCAAAAACAGTATTTCGTAAACGATCGTAGAATGAACGCAGTTTCGTTGGGATTTCACATTCAAAGCAATGGAGGCCTCAAATAATTTGAATCTTATTTCAGCAAAGTTATCTCACACCCTGCAAAAAAGAGCCAACTAGGCGATGTGTTGTATATTATGCTTCTATTAAAACTGGCAAGTAGCTTAGAAAAGAAACCAAGACATGGTGCCCAGACTGTGGAGTTGCTCATTGTTATATTCCAAGTTTTAAAATTTATCACACAAAGAGGAACTATTAAAAATTGGAATTGTATGTTTTTTATTTACTTATCTGTTATTATACATCTTTATTTACTTATCTGTCATTATACATGTTCATTTACTTAATACTTATAACATCTCATTCAACGCGCAATCAATGGGGAAAAGGGTATGGAAGAATAAAAACTCCCCATTGCAGTGCGCTCGAAGGGAAATAAATGACACGCTTAAAGGGTTTAACAACGTCACTTTTGCATTTATTTCAACTAATTAACATAGCTCATAAAGTAGTAGTATTAATGAAGATTATTTCAATTATTAATTCAACTTTTTTATAAAAAAATATTTCTTTTAATATTTAAAAAAAATATTTTGAATTTAACTAAATGTTATAAATTTAGCGGTTTATATTCACGTAGATAAAAATTATGTAAAAGTAGTTGTGTGAGATCAAAGATCAGTGATATCAGAAATTGTAATATTAAAACGACGGTAGAGATCGAGATCTTTGCTGTCTTTGTTATCAAGCAGAAGAAAAGGCACGGCGAAACTTTGCCTACATTGACAATAAATCGGACTTTTGTATATATCCCTATAAATATTCTGATTAAAATTGAAACGCAACCACGGACAGCAAAATTGCAAAACTGACTCTAAATTAATAAAAATGACGCCTATTGATGCATTGAAATATTTTAATTATTAAAATATTGTACGATATGGACAATATCGCTTACTAAGAATGCTATCAATATAGACAATTGTTTATTTAGATTTGTGCGAAATATAAGTTAAATCGGTATTTGAAGTAGTTTTACATGTTGTCATCTGGAAAATCTCCAAATGTACAATTAAACATTAAATACACTGTAGTGTGGATCTTCTACATTATTATTTTACTGTAAAAGGCGGGCATTTATTGCATTTTAAAGAAAGCCATGTTTTTTTTATTGAAAAATTAATTAGAAATATTTTAATCATATAATTGTTTTTAGAGTAAAAATATTACAAATTATAAGAAGAATTGATTACAGTAAGTAAGTTCTTCACAGTGATATAACTGAAAATATATTTGAAAACCTATACATCCATTGTTAACTGTTAACAAGAAATATTAATGAAGCATAAAGCATTTATTATGAAACATTTTCCAACTGCAATGCAATTTTATTTAAACATCTCTAAAATGCTATAAATTCAGCGGTAATACTTTTAAAATTATCAGAATAATACAATAAATTATTACATTTGGAAACTTAAAACGTCATCGAAAAAAATGAACTTTATTCAAATGACGTCATTGAAAAATAAATCACCTGGCTTTCTATGTAAAAGCTGTAAATATTTTATTCAATCACTTTTAATCCCTTCCTTTCATTCATCACAATACTACAATAATTTATTTTATTTAAAAACTTGAAACCATGGGAGTAAACGTAATTTAACTCCATGCTTAAAACTTCATTGAAAAAGTCTGCTATAAAATCGCCTGTTCTCTATGTAAAATTAATGAATGTTTTATTCATATCAGCTATATTTCAGACTCAAGGAGCTAAATAATTTTGTGTTAAATAAATTCAGCAATGCTTTTACAACTCATCCTACATCTTTATGTGATTATATCCTCCATAAGTCAAAAATATGCTTCATTGTAGAAATAATCAATGTTAGATGACCATTTAAACTCAAATACAATAAATAAAAATACAATTGCGTTGTTTCAGAATGTAGATGCACAGAAATTAAGCAAAAATAAAACGGTTTTAGTATACGGATACAACACT
Source organism: Amaurobius ferox (assembly GCA_951213105.1). Taxonomy (NCBI): domain Eukaryota; kingdom Metazoa; phylum Arthropoda; class Arachnida; order Araneae; family Amaurobiidae; genus Amaurobius; species Amaurobius ferox. Next base: position 149,705,872 of record OX578139.1, on the reverse strand, counting down.
ATATATAAATTAAAAAGAACATTAAAAATCACGATTTTGACTCGAGATAGATGTAATGTTTTATTTTAAAGTGAGTTACTTGATCTCTTCATATAATATGGGTGTAATTAATATTTTAATTTATATTTAAAAACTACCCAATATATTTTCCTGAAATTTTTTTCATATTTTTTATGGGATAATTTGAATATTTCCTAAAACTGTCGAAGCAATTTGTGAATTTTTAATTCGCTTAAAAAATGTTTGAAAAATTAGGTCCCATAGGGTTCAATGTACATTTTTTCAACCAGGATTCAGTACAAAACTATTTGGGTGATATTACTCATTTACATACCCATAGGTGCCACAGACTATCTGCACAACATACTAAAATTTCATTTTGATAAATTCATTTTTGCGGCAGTTATCGTGCTAACGGGCAGACAGAAACAAGAAATGTTTTCTGATGAAATAAATGGTTCGGTGCATGAAAAATGTCACAATTAATCACTTTGTCTCCTTAATAGTGATATGACGAAGCGGAAGAAGTAAAATATGGCGAACCAAATAAAGATCCCTTTGAGTTCAAATGAGTCGTTAAGAGCGGTTCAAAAAGTCGTTAGATATTTGGATGTAGCGATATCATGAGTAGCTTATATCGTCGTCGGAAATTATTTTATTTTCATATCAATTACTGGAAAGTGAAAAGAAGTTACCAACATATAAAACACTATAATAAGTCAGTAATAATATCAGTTGAATTCAAGCAGATATTATTTCTATAATTATGTAATATCATTTTATTTTATATATTATTAATTTTATATATTATTTAATATTTTTCATCCGATTGAATGTTTTCTACGTTTTGGGAACTATGAATGTCCATCAACCGAGGCATTTCGTATATCTAATTTATGACGTACATGACAACAAAATATATTCAACATTAAGCTGACAACATGTAACTGAGTTCGCTGTCGAAGTGTTAGACAACTAAATGATGTAAATAAATTTTCATTATCAACACAATCGAAATTGTCTGTATTTTAAATTAGGCAAAAAGGTATTTCATAAAAAAAAACACTTATTTCCATGAACACGAAAAGTAATATACATTAAACAAGGTCATTTGAAATACTAGCTACACAAGTTCCAAATAAACAGTTTTATTTATAAATAAACAAAATATTTTAAATGTATGAGCAGAGGAATAATTAATACATAAAATTTCCCTTAATTTTATAGTAATGTCTATCTATCTAAAGTGCATTTTCAACTTTTGTAATGCTAATCAGATTATTTGAATTTCGCATTAGGGTGTAATGAACACATAAAAGGCAGTTTTCGAGTTAATGTTATTTGCAATCAATTAAACGATTAATCCGATGGAATTTATAAGTTTAAAGTGTTGTTTAACTATTTAAACAAATATTTATTTGGGAATCATTGACATTAGTGGCTAACCACTACCACGGAATAGACATTGGAAATTGTCCAAAACAAGTTTTTCAAACAAATGTTTTAATTTTAATTCAAAAGATATAAATTTATAAATAAAATACCCCAAGAATGCGAATACCGAAAATGAAAATATGTCCTTATATATTATATTTCCCCATTAGAATATGTGATTTTAATTCATTAGATATAAATTTATTTATGAAATAAATATTTTATGCAGATATTGAAACTCGAAATAATTCGTTGTATATTTCTTTCCTCGTTAGAATATTATTTTGGGGACTATAATTGTTTTCAGACAGTTTAAGAAAACTAGAAGTTTTTGGGCAGTGTTTCGATAACTTGGTTAAACCATGTGGCTCGAAACAGAGCAAACAATCTGGTGTGTGTGTTGAACATGGCTTCCCCTATATGATGCCATGAATTTACTTTTTTCGCAGTGAAATAAAGACGTATAGGATCCACGAAACAATGAAATGCACATATGGACAGCTGACTGTGAGCTTATGACTGACTGTGGGCACATGACTGTGGTACATCTGATGTGGGAAGAACATGATTTTCCTTATATAATGCCATGTATTTACTTCTTTCACAGTGAAAATATAATGAAAAGATCAAAGACACAATGTTTGTAATGTTGAATTGTTTATATGGCGCTTTTTCGGATGACAGATTGTTAAACTATTTTGAAGTATCGAATTAATTTACATTTCAGTCACCTCTAAGCTGACAATCCTCATTATTGATAACATCAAAAGTAAGTAAGATAATCCATATATTAGAATATTATTGGTAATTTATTCATCAATGTTTTCCTCAATTCAGCATCACATTAGCAATTTCGACGATATTTTCACCAGTCACTAAGTTAGTCGACAAATTTGCTAAATATTTCGCCAAACTTTTATCGACAAGAAAGCGAATTGCTTTTATTGCCTAATAACGAATTGTTAGGTGTCAAAATAATAAGCTCTTACTCAGAGTATCTTGTTTCATGAATGATTCACATTGTATCCATGAGAATCATGTAGTGAACTTATCGCATATTATTACATATGAGAAGTGAACATATTTTGCGGTAGTTAATGGTCTTTTAAATTTAGATGATATTTCGGTACATTTATTTAAAAAATGTGCATTACTCCCAAAACGGCCCACGTTACTGTTCTAACGTTTATGTCACTAATTTTTTAATGATAATTTATAAATGGAATGACCATTTATGTACCATTATTGTAGTTTTCAATTTTACAAAATTTTATTAAGAAATGTGGCGTCTTCCGAACATATGTTTGCGTTTAAAATAGTGTTCTAATATTCACCTACTGTATAATATCCGTAAAAATTTCATTCGAAACAATATTTTCGTTCATGAGATATCGCATGCACACAAACACACAAAGACATCACATCATAAACTTCCGAGTTCAATGATGCTTGAAGCGTGATCTTCCGTCGAAATCTCGAAATAAAATTATATATTAAAAACCTTGCAATAAAGCTTATGCATAATTATTTTCACTGTGAGTAAATGAAATGCATTGCATCACATAGGAAAAATCATGTGCTTCACGCATCAGAAATTTTAATTACTCATATATTCACTCATTAAAAGGAACATAACTAAATTTTGTGATAAGTTTGGTCATGTAAAGAAGTAAAAAAATAACAAGGGCACAAAAAAGTGGAACTTTCTACCTTGCGATTTCCTCTAAGGAGAGATTTATAGCGCAGACAACGATTTATGGTTCACGTCATATGATGTTGGTGAACGCGAGGCGGTCAAGGAGGCTGACCAATGAGGAGATGACTCCGCGAGCAATAATGTATTGCCCTTAGAGATTGTTCAATGGAAGCGTGGATTAATCCCGACACATGTGCCTATGGTCAGACAGGGCAATGTTATCAAAGAACTTTTTGAGAAGGGAATATGAAGTGATGGTACAGAGCTATGGTAAGAGAAGTTGCTCGTAGTTGCTGAATGAACATGTAGCAGATATATTGTGAGAAAAGTGGCGAATTCCTTATCGGTATTATGATGAAGCTCAATAATTAAGTGTAAGACCTATGAAGCTCAATAATTAAGTGTAAGACCTAGAAATGGGAGTGCAGTAGTGTCAAAAAGCGATAACTAATATCGTAAATACTATCTATGAGGCCCCAATGTAGGATGGACATTGAAAAGAGCAAAGGTAAATATGTTATATATATATATATATATATATATATATATATATATATATATATATATATATATATATATATATATATATATATATATATATATATATATATATATATATATATATATATATATATATATATATATATATATATATATATATATATATATATATATATATATATATATATATATATATATATATGCATATATATCTATATAGATATATAGATATATGTATCTAAATATATATATATATATATATATATATATATATATATATATATATATATATATATATATATATATATATACATATATATATATAGATATATATATATATATATATATATATATATATATATATATATATATATATATATATATATATATATATATATATATATATATATATATATATATATATATATATATATATATATATATATATATATATATACTTTATTTGGAAACGATATATTTTCGATGAAGTTTTTAAAATATCATAAATTATAATAGCATCGTGATAATTTATAAAATATTACCGCTGAATGTATTGCATTTCAGAGATGTTTAAATGAAATTGCATTATAGTTGGAAGGTGTTTTATAATCAATGCTTTATGCATGATTGGTCCATCTTGTTTATTTTATTACTGTTTTCGGTGCATTTTCAAATATGAAATGTTAAATGAAATGTTTTATCGAATTCAAAATTGGGTAACCCCTTCGAGTAATTTGTAACATCTTGAAATAAATTGATGTATTGAATTAATTTGATATTTATTAGGCTTCAGTTGAAATACTCAAAACTAAAGGCAGTTAAACAGATTTAAGTGCTAAAATCTTGTAAATCCTATTAAATTTATTAATAAAGTTAACATTATTTTAATGTAAAATTTCAAAACATTTTATTCTTAAAATGATTTTGACTATGTTTTCGTAAAAATCATATCGAATGAAATACTTTTCAACAAGTTTTATATGTTTCGCTAAGTTCTTAAATTACTAATAAATTGGTTGATATGTTTTGCTAACAATCGCGATTCGGAAAATAATTTACCCCCCTCCCCCCTCCGTTTCCAATCAATGAAAATGTTTTGAATATTTATTGCTTCACATTTACGTAATTGAACGGTGGCTTTCAAATGATAGGTTTACGTGCTTCTCGATGTTATTGTTTGAGCAAAATCGATAGAAATGGTGACTTACAATTTATTGACTTACAGTATTTCGTACATTTTCTGATTGCGTAACAATATTGCAAAATATATTTGTAGCGATATTATTGACAGGAAATATGTTCCAAAAAAATGACAATTGCATAGATTATGCGTAGTCATGAAAATAAAAATAATAAAAAAGTAATGTATGTTTTTGTATACAGGTTTTATAGAAAAGTCCATAAACCCTCAATAAGTTTGTACGGAAACGTGAATGAGTGTACATGATAGGTTTATAACATGAATGAGTGTACATGATGTAGGTGTATGTATAGTAAAATGCCCATGCACCATCAAACAAAATGATCTCAGCATCCCTTAGTGTGGATTTATAAGCCTAACATAACAAACTAACGCTACAAAAGTAGCGTACTGAAAGATAAATAAAGGTCAATTAAAATTCATAGGGCATTATTTAAAGGGTAAGGATCGACGTAAAAATATGTTACAGATATCATTTATAAGATATAATTTGGTTATGGGTGAATAACTATCATATTCAAGAATACTGAAATAAACAATTTACATGCACATGAATCTAATATGCGGTCTTTTCAAAATGTCCTTTGTCAGCAACAACGGACATTTGACTTCCAGAAACAATATTAGCGCGTTCTTTGACATGCGTTGCAGGTGTCATAGTATTACATTTGATTAGGCTTTTTGGTGTATGATAATGGTGGCAATGGGAGTTTTGCTGATGTATGATAATGGTGACAATGGGAGTTTTGCGAATAGTTCGATTAGTGAAATTGATCTGGAAAGAGACAAATGGGTTTAACATTAATTATTTATATTAGGGTTGCAAAACAAACTACTAAATCTAAGAACCTCAACACCAAGACAGAATCCCGATATTCAAATGAGATTTAACTCACATCTTCATTAATGTTACAATAGATAACCGAATGCATTTGTAGGGTATATAATATCTTTTTTTCTCTTCAGAATTTCGTATCGTGAGAAGTCCCCTTGAATAATAGTTATAGCTTCCCATATAACATGGCATTAAATGGAATATGTTTAAATATAGTCCTGGACAATAGTGTTTACAGGATGTTTTTATTTGTGTCATTAGATTAATGATGGATGGCAGTAGCGTTTGGTGAGCTAATTGCTAATATACAATGTCTCAGACATGTTCGATGCATGACATGTTTGGCTAACGTGAAGGCCAGGGAATTAGCTGTATTTATCGTGCATAAATAAGGTCTTGATCTTTTCTGGTCACTTGTAAGAGATCATCGTCCTGCTGGAATATAGCACGAGAAAAGTCTGAAGGAAAGGCATAGCCTCTACCACTTAAACGAACGTTCCTGATATATCGCTTCCTGTTGAGAGTTCTTTGAATACGTATCAGGCGAAATAGTGTATCAAATCATATTCCAAATCAATAATACTAGTAGTATATATATGTACGTATGAGCACACATGTACTTTATACACTAAAAACTATATTTTATAGCTTATTTTTATCTTTTTTATATAAAAAAAAAGGTATCGATCCATATTAATATTAAAAACATGATTTTATAGCTAAATAAGGCCTTTTTTACATTTAGACCAAATTTTAACTTTTTTTAGATAAATGCGTGAGATATACTATAAATTTGAATAATATTAAAAAATATAATGCCATTTTAAATAGCGTCAAAAAAAATCCTTATATTTTTAATACTAAAAACTTATTTTTATCTTTTTTATATATAAAAAAAAAGGTCCATTTTAATAATAAAAACATGATTTTATAGCAGGCCTTTTTTACATTTTAGACCAAATTTTAGATAAATGATCAAAGATAGGCCGCCCCATTTTGGAGCTACCTTATTTTGAGAGTTATGAGGGGACCGTTAGTCCCCCATACATAGGTAAATTACGGTGAAAAAAAAAAAAAAGGATGAAATTAAATAAATGCGTGACCAAAATGAATGCTCTAAAAAGATACTATAAATGATATTAAAAAAATATAATGTCATTTTAAATGACGTCAAAAAATCCTTCTGTCTGTAAATTACGTTTTATCATAAAATCTTGATAATTTTCTATTCCTTTAAAATAAATGGGGGGACCGTTAGTCCCCCCATAAAAGTTTGATCTAAAGATTTTTTAAAACATAATTAAAGATAAAAGTCAGAAAATAAAGTGATTTAACATGATAGGTTAGAAAATCATAGAATAAATAACTCTCTCATATTTGCCACCAATCATACCAGAATATATAAATATATATCTACTTTTATTGATTTTATTTATTGATTCATCAGAAGGTTTTACATTTGGAAGGTAATACTCTTTTTCTTCACCATCTAACTTTATGATTACTGAATCTCCATATTTTCTCAATGATATCAGTTCATATTCTCCTGGACGTAAATCATTTAACATTTTAGGTTCCATTTATTAGTAAACATTTTTTTTTATAAATACTTCCATTCTTCATAATCTGTAAAACCTCTTTTTTTTTTAAGTCTGTTGTCCTATCTTGCGATATGGAAATCCTACATTATTTCTTCTTAACATCATGGGTATTTTATCTTCATCATACCGTATTTCATTTATTCTAGGTAAATATATTAATTCAGTTAAAGATGTAATATCGTTTTCTCTACAATATAATTTTTTTAAATTAGTTAAATTTTTTATATCTTCAATAGATGTAATATCGTTTTCACTACAAGATAGTATTTCTAAATTTATTAAATTTTTTATTCCTTCAAGTGAAGTTAATCTATTATCTACACAATATAATTCTTTTAAATTAGTTAAATTTTTTATACCTTTAAGAGATGTAATATCGTTTTCACTACAAGATAGTATTTCTAAATTAGTTAAGTTTTCTATACCTTCAAGTGAAGTTAATCTATTATTATTACAACTTAATTCTTTTAAATTAGTTAAATTTTCTATACCTTCAAGAGATGTTAATTTATTTTTATTACAATTTAATGCTTCTAAATTCGTTAAATTTTCTATACTTTCAAGAGATGTTAATTTATTTTTATTACAATTTAATGTTTCTAAATTCGTTAAATTTTCTATTCCTTCAAGAGATGTTAATTTATTTCCTCTACATTTTAATACTTTTAAATTCGTTAAATTTTCTATTCCATCAAGAGATTTTAATCTATTATCTTTACAATCTAATGTTTCTAAATTTATTAAATTTTTTATTTCATCAAGAGATGTTAATTTATATCCCTCACAATATAATTCTTTTAAATTAGTTAAATTTTCTATTCCTTCAAGAGATGTATCACAATATAATATAAAAATAGATTTCACTTCAGTAGGATTCTCTATATTTAAGAAAGACATAGTTTTTTTTTCCATACCATTATTATATGTAACATCCATTTATATAGAAACATTTTTATTAAATATTTATTTATCATATTTGTTTGTTAATTGTCTCAAAATATAAACACACTCTCTCAAGACTGATTTAACTTCATATATCTCTTCAATAATTTTCTCTTGGTAAGGTTCTATTTCATGATGACCAAACTTTTTATTTAATTCACTCATCTGTATTGCTTGTACTTTTTTCCAATGAACATTAAAAAAGTGATCAGGTAATAGCTCAAATTTATATTTAATCAAATAACAAAAATCTAATTTATGCATAAATTCTTCTATACAATTTTCACTAAATGTTTGATATCTAGTTATATACAACCAATTTAAATCATCTTTTAATTCTCTCATGGTATCTTCTGTAAGATTTTGAAATATTGATACTTTGTATAAATCTAAATTATCAGAAAATTTTATGATAAATTCGTTACTTAAAGTTTGATATTGAGATATGTTTACCCAATCTACTTTATCTTTACATTTTTTTATAAAATCTTCTGATAATTTTTGATATCTAGAAATTTTAGGCCAATCATCAGGTTGAGCAAATTCTTCAATAAAAGATTCAGACAGTGTTGAATATTGTAAAACTAAATCCCAATTTACATGATTAATAAGATTTCTAATTACATCTTCAGATAAATTTTTTCTAGAAAATTCATTCCAATCAATATCCATTTATTAGAAAGAAATTTTTTCTATATGCATATAAGGTTTTAAAGCATTACCATCACATTTTATCTTTAATGTGATGATATCATCACGTTTACCATAAGCAAAACAGGTTACTACATCTCTATTAACATTTAAAATTTCCTTACCATTGATTTCCAGAGATATCAGTGGACTTTTATCATATATATATTTACTTTCTACTGTATCAAATATATCTATATATATAGAAATTTTCATATACATATCGGTAGATAATCGCATCTCTTGATCTAGTAATTTTGAGCTCATCATGTTGAAATTTACTTTTTTATAATCCCCATCTGTATGAAAATCATCTAGTATAGTAACCCAGATATCTCTATTATCTAAATATATTTTATTGACAACATCGTTATCATTTTCAGGTTCAGAAACATTCGTAATTATTTTATTTTTTGCATCAAATTTATCATTCTGTAATATTAACGAATTTTTTTCAAAATATCTTTTATTCACAACATTTTTTTCATCTTTAGTATCTGCAACATTTCCTATTCTTTTTCCTTTTGCATCAAAAGCTTTTCCTTCTGAAGAATGTAAAGTTGTTTCATCTAATTCTTTTATTCTCTTACCTGTTTCTTCAGTAAAGGTTAAAAAACCCTCATCATATTTAGTTTTTATAAGATCTCTCAATTCATGATGATTATTCTCTATTTTATTCAAACCAAAACTTTTAGTGGTTAAATCTAAATCATCTATAGGATTTTCACAATTTTTTAAAATTATATTTTCCATATCATAATTTCCATCATTCATTAATTTAAAACCTATACCTGGAGGTCCAATAGGTCCTTCTTTCATTAGATCATCATAAGGTGGATAATAAGCACTCATTTATTTAATTTTAAGATTTTAAACTCTTAACCATTGTTATAGTTTTATTTTTTAAATTTATAAAACATCTCTTTCTTTCTTTAAAAATAAAATAAAACTTATATTCCTTTTGACTATTCCTTATCCAATTAAATTCAATATCTAAATTATTTAAATCGGTATAGTTTTCATGATATGATAAGTCAAAAGGAAAAATAGGATACAGATCACCAAAATTCTTCTTATTTATCAAAAATCCTGTATCTGTATTAATATTGTTATATCCTACATATAAAAGAGCTTCATACACTCTATTATAATCTTTATTGGCAAAATTTGTTTTATAACGCATAAGAGGAACTTGTTTATTATTAATCATCAACCAGCATTCTGTCATATCTATATGATCAAATATCATATTATTTTTTTCATAATTACTATCTCTTTCAACATATTGAGGAATAACATAGACACCTAAAACTTCATCTGACGCTGTAGTTGCTGTCACAGATCAACTGTTGCTTCCATATGGGCCTACCATCTTAAATCTATATCGATCCCAATTTACCTCTATATATTTATTAGATAGATATGATTCCAGAAAAAAAACTTTCTGCAGAATTTTTTTATTCTATATAAGGTAAATGTAAGGTTAAACCTTCAACTACTACCTTATAATTTTCGTTTCTTATATTAGTATATATCAAATTTTTATTTTCATTTCTTTGAATTTCTATTTTCACTTCAAAACCTGAAATTATCTTTTCATATTCTCTAAAGAAATCGATTATATCTTTTAAAGGTGTCCATATTTTAATGACATTGCTATCTTTCGTTAGTTCCCATCTCTTTACGAATCCCTCGTTATAATATTTATTCATTTTCAAATTATTAAAAAATTCAGTTATTTTAGTAGTATCTTCTAAAGTACCATCATATTTGAACTCATTACGGTCAGCTGAATCAGATGTATCTAGATAAAAAAATTCATTTTGAGCTTGTGATGTTACATAATCAGGAGTATAATGAATTAATCTTAAAACCTGATTCATGATTGAAAAATTTGACTGTGTATTTGATTCAATTTCGGTATCTCCTATATATACTTTTAAAGTTTTGATAAAACCTCCGCCATTTACCAGACTCACATTTTCGTTTCCAATGGATGATTTATCATTTTTTGTAATTTTTAATTTTTGTTCAAGATATCCTCTAGAATATAAAATTTTTGCTTTAGTATCATTAAAATGAAAAACATAGGTCGCATTCTCATTTGAACTATGTTCTTTTGGATGAATTTCTCTTAATTCATAACTTTTAATGTGATCATTATAATAATAACGAGTATCACTTAAATCATAAATCATTTATTTAGGAAGAATTTTTAAACCACCTCCTTTCTTTTTCATAGAAAATATTTCATTTAATTTATTCTTAGGTTTCAATAAAACCTTTAAAAATCCTAGTATTTTTTTACTTTTTCTATATAATCTATGTTTATTCATTTATTTAAGAAGAAATAAAATTAAATTCTACAGCTCCTTTATTTAAATCTATTAATTCACCTTTTGATTAGTAATCCTCATTTTTATTCTTTTAACAGGATCTACTTTAACAGGAAAAAATATCCAATTATTAAATTCTTTTGAAATTGTACTACCTGGAGGGTTTTTATTAGTGAAAGAATATATAACTTCTGAATTATATTGATTTATTAAAGATCCTTTTACAACATCACAGTGAATATAAATATTATCATTTCCATTAGATATATCAGCAATATGTTCACCTTCAACCTCTGTTTCTTCATCATGACTTCCATATGTAGGATTTAAAAAGCCTATAATTTTATGAAAGTTACTTTTAGTAAAATCAATTACCCAACCATTTTTCAGTTTAATAGATATTCTTTGTCTTGCTTCAATAATACCAAATTTGACAGGTGGATCCTCACCGAATATTTTCATCATATACTCATTTAATCCTCTTATAGTATAATTACCATTTGAGATAGTAATTGTTATATCTGTGCCTAATGTATACAATCTAAATATGTTATTTCCATAATTCTTACTTATATTAAACCAGGAAACTTCCATAGAGAATGAGTGTAAAGCTAATTTTTTTATTTTAAGAGGTGTAATAAAATTTACAGTAAATTCCTCTGATCTCTCATGACATTTCAGATTTTAATATAATCATTTATACATAACAAAATTTTCATTATAGTCACTAGGTTTTTGTGTAGGAAATGATTTGAGAACATTTTTAGGTGATATACCTTTATTCCTTTCTCTTATATATTTCGTACAAAATATACCACATTTCACAGATGAAGGTTTCTGTAAAAAACTATCATTATAACCTATTTTTTTATTGGATGTAACAAGAAATGATTTAATATTTTTAGGAATATAGTCCTTCTTCATATTGTCATATTCACCAAACGGATCAAAATATTCCACATATTTATATTTAGGATCATTATAATAACAAACCCAATGAGTTCCGGGACCTGTTGATACATCTAAATTAATGATTCCATTTTCAAATTTTCCTATTGTTTTAGGTAATAAATCAGAGGTAAACACACCTCTAAATCCTTTTTCATTTTTCATATTTTCTATAATCATTTTGTCGCTAATTCCCACTGTTGATATATTCCCTTTCCAAGTTTTTTTTTTCCCAGACCCCTTTTTTGCACAGCTGAACTAGCTAATCCATGTAAAGCACCTGTTGCTAATGCTGGAACTGCAATTTTAGGAACAGTTATTAAAGAGGGTATAAGTGCCGCTAGAAATGGTAAAAATCCTCCATTTTTATCTAATTGAGTTTTACTGATTGTAATTCTTTTTTTATCATTAATATGATTAATTTGAGTTTTAGTTAAATACATCTCATGATTAGGAGTTTTAGATTTATCTATTTGTAATGTTACTTCTACTTTATTTTTAAAAGCTGATTTAAGTTTATTTTTCTGACCTTCACTCAAATAAACTTTATTTTTTATCATTTATTAACAGAGAAATTGTTTATGATATCGTTGTACATCATTATAAGTCATTTCTTTATTTTTTAATAACATATCTAACAATAAAGTTACTTGATTATACAATTTCTTTGATTTACTTCCGTTACATATTTTTTCTGTTAAATTTGATAATACATTCAATCCTTTACCCACCTTCATTTCTTTACTACTTCGAATCATATTTAATCTATGCATATAATTTTGCAACATATTTTCTTTATTTTTAATTTCTTTTATATCATTCTTTTTCTGGTTTAATTCCTCCTCTGAAAAATTTTTAGCCCTAGAAATTGTACTTTTTAAGTTACCTCTTTTCTTAGATAATCCTTCTTTTAACTGTTTAGCTCTTCCATACATCTCCTCTAATTTTTCTTGATCGTTTAAAAATACTGACGGTCTGTATAATTTTTCCTCTTTTAAATATTTTAAATTTAAATTTTGATCAATATCATAAGTATAAGATACTAATTCTTTCACAGCTTCAATAGGCTCTTCTATAGATGGAAATGTAATATTTTCTACAACATTTTGAATACTTTTCACAACTTCTTTATTTGATTTTTCATATTTTTCAATTTCTTGAGTGACTGGTTTATGAAATTACTCTAAGGTTTTTTGAATACCCATTTTTTCTTTTAGTTGATCTTCATTATTCTTTCTTATTTCTTTTTCTATTTTTACTATTTTAATTGAATCTTTTATTTGCTTTAAAAACTTGTGTTTCCGTTCTTTTTCTAAGTTCATTTATATAATATTAATTTTTTTACTGCAGCAAATTTTATTTTTACTGCTAGTAAATTATGATAAAAATTAAAGATTACACAGAACCAGAAGAATTACCTGATCCTAAACAACACCCTTTGTTACCTAAACATCCATTTAGATTACTTATAGTAGGATCTTCAGGTTCAGGTAAAACAAATTTACTGTTAAATTTGATTTATGATTTATTATTTTTTGATACATTATATATATGTGCAAAAGATTTATACGAACCTAAATATTCTAAATTACAAGAAAAATATACATTGTTTGAAGATATAGAAAGAGAAGATATTTTGAAATGTAAGAATATAAAGAATAAGAAAAGATTATTAAAATTTTATGATAAATTAAAAAAAAAGTATTATTTTCTTCAGATCATAATTTTATTACTGTAGATGATTTAAATCCTACATTAAAGAATTTAGTTATTTTTGATGATTGTGTGATTGAGAAAGATCAAAAAAACATCGAAGAATTATTTATTAGAGGTAGAAAGAAAAACGCATCCTTTATTTATTTAACTCAGTCATATTATTTAACACCTATCAATATAAGAAGGAACTGTAATTACGATATATTTTTCACTCTACAATCTAAAGAAATTCAACAGATTATAAGAGAGATAGATGGTTTATTAAGTACTGAAGAATTCAAACAAATGTATAATAAAAGTGTTAAAAAAAATATGATTTTTTTATGTTAGATTTAGTGAATCCCGAAATGAGATACAGGAAAAATTTAATCCTATATAAATGGATGTATATTTAGAAAAAAGATTATATGATTACAGAAAGAGTAGAAATTTGTATCAAAAGATAAGTATTTCATTATCAGTAAGTAAGGTTATTCTAAGTGGAACAGGTTTATCAGCAATAGCCTTTCTACCTCTTGCATTTTTAAGTTTATCAGTTGGTATAGTAGAAGCCATAGATCTTACATTAAAAATTGCAGAAAGGAAAGAAGAATATAGACATTGTTATAATTTTTATAAAGAACTCATTAATTCGTTTAAAGCTAAAAATATGACAGAAGAAGAAATTTATATGCGAGAAAAGGATTTCATAAAAAGTTTAAAATTTAATCCAGTTGAAAAATATGTAAAACAAATGCAATTGAATGGATATAAATTTATTCATTCTAAATAAATGGTTTGTAAAAAGAAAGGTGGTGATATTGTTGGATGGATACAAGATAAAGTAAATCTTCCAGAAATGCATTTACCAGGATATCAATATTGTGGTCCAAATACAAAATTAGAAAAAAGATTAAAAAGAGGTGATCCTGGAATAAATAGAGTTGATAAAGCATGTAAAGAACATGATATTGATTACAATAAAACAAAAGATACAAAACTGAGACATGTTGCTGATCATAAATTAATAGATAATTTAAATGCTATACAAGATCCAACATTTCAAGAAAGATTAGCTAGAGGAATTATTAAACCTATTATTAAAGTTAAAAAAACTTTTGGATTAGATCTTTCTATATATTGTGTCAAGTGTAAAGATAAAACCCCCAACTAAAAATTATCATAAAACTACTTCTAAAAATAATAAACCAGTTGGTAAAGGTATCTGTACTATTTGTGGATGTAAAAAGAATACTTTTTTAGGGAGTTAAAAGAGACATATTATAATCCAGAAACAGGTTATTGTGGAATTAATGAATTGAAAAGAAAAACAGGGTTACCTAATGTTGAAGAATTTTTACATGAACAAGATGTATATACTAGATATAAACCTATCATTCGTAAATTTAAAAGAAGAAGGGTTTAAGTTCCAAACAGTAATAATCAATTTGACGCTGATTTGTTATTTATAAAAAATTATAGCAAATATAATGATGGAACTAATTATTTGTTAACGGTTATAGATGCTTTTAATAAATGTGCTTGGGCTTTTCCTATAAAAAGAAAAACATCTGAAGAAGTAGTACAAGGTTTTAAACAAGTTTTTAAAGAAAGAATACCAAAATTCATTTTGACAGATGAAGGTACTGAATTTACAGGAAAACAGACACAAAAATTATTTAAAGATAATAATATACATTGGTTTACAACTAAAAATAAAGAAATAAAATCTGCAATAGCTGAGAGATTTAATAGAAGTATAAGAGAAAAAATTATAAAATATATGCATGCTAACAATACTAAAAGATATATTGATGTATTACCTAAATTACTTAAAAATTATAACAATTCATATCATAGATCTATAAAAATGACACCTGTTGAGGCTAGAGAAAATGAATCTCAAGTTTATAAAAATTTATATACTAAAAAGATCATGAAAAAACCTAAATTTAAGATAGGAGATAGTGTTAGAATATCTACAATTAAGAAAACATTCAGGAAAGTAGATGATTCTACATTCACTGAAGAGATTTTTATAGTTTCTGAA
Source organism: Amaurobius ferox (assembly GCA_951213105.1). Taxonomy (NCBI): domain Eukaryota; kingdom Metazoa; phylum Arthropoda; class Arachnida; order Araneae; family Amaurobiidae; genus Amaurobius; species Amaurobius ferox. The sequence continues at coordinate 149,689,943 of OX578139.1, read as the reverse complement.
GTATTGAAAACAGATCCAATTACTTATCGATTAAAAGATTTAAACAGTAAAGAAATTGAAGGAACTTTTTATGAAAATGAAATGGTAAAATATAATAAAAAAGATGATGTATATAAAATTGAAAAAATCATAAAAAGAAAGGAAATAAGTATTTTGTAAAATGGCTAGGATATCCAGATGAATTTAATAGTTGGACATCTGAATTAGTATAAATGAATAAGATGAAATTAATCTATGATTCAGAAGAAGAAGAATATTTTTATGTTATCGATTACGAAAGTTTAAAACAAAGATATAATAGTAGAGTTTGTTATTTTAATCGATTAAGAAGGAGATATAATATTTCTCAAGAAGTTGAGGATATGTTTTTAAAATTTTTAGATTTTATGTATTATGAGAAATCAATTAACTATTACTATTTTATGAAAAAGATTTGTGATATTTTTAATATTGAAAATAATATAAAAGTTCAAAAAGTTTAAAAGAAATATGAAAAAATATGGAATGATTTCTTACAAAGTATTTCAAGAAATGTTTCTTAATAAATGGAGCTTACGAAAAAGTGTATACACTGTTTGACTATGAAATCAGTAAATGAGTTTTACATATATCATAGAAATGAAAAAATTTATTTCCAAAGTCATTGCAAAAGTTGTGATTCCATAATCAAATATAAAAAATTTAAATGTGAATGTGGTATGCAATATACCTATACACATAAAAAGAGACATTTAAAAAGTATTTATCACAGTAAGCATAGTATTGTAAAAAATGTTTCCTAATAAATGGAGCTCAACTTAAAGTCAAAGACTATTGGTGAACTTAGAAAAGTAGTAAAATTATTGAATATTAAACAACCTAAAGACTGTAAGAAGAATGATTTAATTAGATTATTAATTAAATATATAAAAGAAACTGGAGAATATAAATATGTTTTAGTAGATTTATTAAATTTAGATATATCAAAATACTTGGAAAAAAAGAAGAAAATATTTATTAGAAAACCTCAAAAACGTAATAAAATTAAAAAGGTTTTTGATTCTTTTAATTTGAAATTTGATAATAAGGAATTTAAACCAAAAGAAGAAAAAAAGATTAAAACAGAAGTGAATCTTAAAAAATTATTTACAGTTATTAATGAGGATATATTTGGTTTGAAGTCAAAGACTATTGGTGAACTTATAAAAGTAGTAAAACAATTGAATATTAAACAACCTAAAGGCTGTAAGAAGGTTGATTTAATTAAATTATTAACTAAATATATCAGAAAAACAGGTGAATATAAACCTGTTTTAGTAGATTTATTAAATTTAGATTTGTCAGCATACTTAGAAAAAAAAAATATTTATTGATAAACCTAAAAAACGTAAAAAAATTAATTTAAGATTTTAATTTAAGATTTGATAAAAATGATTTTAAATCTGTCTTTCCTGAAGAAAATGTATTTACAGTAGAAGAAAATCTTGAAAAGTTATTTACAGAAGATAGAAAATGTCGTATATGTGGTAAATATTATGAAGATGAAGAAGAACATATAAAGAAAGACTTAATGATTAAAAGATCAAAACAAAAAAGAAAATGTATTATTTGCGGTATATATTATAAACATTTAGATAATCACATATCAAGTCGAAAACATAAAAAAGCATTAGATGAAGGTAATGTAGAAATTAAGGAATATGAAACTGCTTATAAATCTAGATTAAGATCATACAGAATTAATAATTATAATAATATTAAAATCCCTCTAGAATTTTTAGAAGAGAAAAGAAAGGTTGTAATAGAAAAAATAAAGCATATTATGAAAGAATTTAATGGAATAAAGGTAAATTTTAAATTGTTTTGTTTGTATAAATTGAATGAAGAAATTCAAGAATGTACATTCAAAACTGAGAATCAAATTATATTAAAATCTAATGATTTACATACTTTTTATGATTATGTTATTGACAACTTAATAAATGAATCTGATGATTTTATATCAAAAGGATCTGGTTGGAGTCTTGAAGAAATTAAATTTTTGGAATTGAGAATAAATAAGTATCAACCCCTGAGAGGATCAAGTTATATTGATTTACCTGAAAACATTAAATCTAAACAAGCCATAATAAATGTAAAAAATAAAGATAATAAATGTTTTATGTGGTCTATATTATCAGCAATTCATCCTGTAAAAAAAAATCCTCAAAGAGTGTTAAAATATGAACAATATAAAGATGAATTAAATTTTAAAGGTATTGATTTTCCTGTTTCATTAGACAATATTAAGAAATTTGAAAAACTAAATAATATATCTGTAAATGTTTATAGTTATGATGGTTCAATTTATCCACTTAGAATAACTAACAATAAATTAGAAAAACATATAAACTTGTTTTATATGAAAGATCATTATTGTTGGATTAAAAATATGAATAGTTTGATCAGATTACAAATTACTAATCATCGTATATTTTTATGTGATAGATGTTTAAATTATTTTTATTCTGAGGAAAGATTAAAGATACATGTGGAATACTGTAAAGATGCTGTCACAATTAATATGCCTAAAAAAGATGAAGTTATTAAATTTAGAAATCATGAAAGAAAAATGAGAGTACCATATACTATATATGCTGATTTTGAATCTCTCTTACCTAAAATTGATACATGTGAGCAAGATCAAACTAAATCATATACTGTGAAATATCAAAAACATGTAGCAGATGCATTTTGTTATTATATCAAATATGAAAATGAATACTTTAAATCTCCGGTTGTTTATAGAGGACCTGATACAATCAAAAAGTTTGTATCTATGTTAAAAGAGGATACTCTTAAAATTGAAAAAATTATAGAAGACAAAACTAAAAAATATGAAAGTATCACATCAATGATAGAGTTCGATGAAAATCATTATAAAAGAACTAATATTTGTCATATATGTGAAAATCAAATCTTAAATGATGAAAAAGTAATTGATCATTGTCATATAACTGGAAAATATAGAGGTCCAGCTCATAATGTTTGTAATTTAAATTATCAAATTCCAAAATTTATTCCAGTAAAAATTCATAATTTAACAGGTTATGATTCTCATTTGTTTATAAAAGAACTTGGATTTGATCAATCAAAAATAGATGTTATACCTAATACTGAAGAAAAATATATATCTTTCAGCAAAAAAATAGGAGGTATGAAATTGAGATTTATTGATTCATTTAAATTTATGTCTTGCAGTTTAGATAATTTATCACAAAACTTGAGAAAGTTACCAGAAAATATTGAGAATGAGTTGAATAAGTGTCCACCAAAAATACGAAAAATGAAATATATTAAATACTTAAAATCTAAATTTAGAGAGTCATCATTACATTTTCCTGATGATAAATTAGATCTCATTACAAGAAAAGGTGTATATCCTTATGATTATATGGATTCTAGAGATAAATACAAAGAAACAGAATTACCTTCAAAAGATAAATTTTATAATAAATTGAATGAATGTAATATAACTGATGAAGAATATAAACATGCTCAACGTGTTTGGAAAGAATTTAATATAAAAAATTTAGGTGAATATACAGATTTATATGTCAAAACAGATGTATTAATTTTAACAGATGTATTTGAAAATTTTAGAGATGTTTGTTCAAAAACTTATAAATTAGATCCAGATTGGTATTTTACTGCTCCTGGTTTATCTTGGGATGCTATGTTAAAAATAACAAATGTTAAATTAGATTTATTAAATGATTATGATATGATTCTCATGATAGAAAAAGGTTTAAGAGGAGGTGTTTCACAATGTTGTAATAGATATGGAAAAGCTAATAATAAATATATGAAAAATTATGATAATAGTAAAGAATCCAATTATTTAATGTATTTAGATGCTAATAATTTATATGGATGGGCTATGAGTCAATATTTACCATATGGAGAATTTAAATGGTGTAATGATTATGAAAAAAATTACGTTAAACGCGAATTATATAATAATAAAATAAAATATGAGATTGGATATATATTTGAAATTAGTTTAAGATATCCAAAAGAGTTACATGATTATCATTCAGATTTACCATTGTGTCCTGAAAATAGAATTCCCGAAAATTCGAAACAAGGTAAGTTATTAACAACTTTACATGATAAAGAGAAATATGTAGTTCATTATAGAAGTTTAAAACAATATTTGAAAATGGGTTTAAAGGCTGTAAGAGTACATAGAGTATTGCAATTTAAACAATCAAATTGGTTAAAAAAATATATAGATTTAAACACTGAAATGAGAAAGAAAGCTGCTAATGATTTTGAGAAAGATTTTTATAAATTAATGAATAATTCCATATTTGGAAAAACTATGGAAGATATAAGAAAACGAATCGATGTAAGATTATGTTGTAATTATGATCAAGTTAAAAAATTAATTGCTAAACCTAATTTCAAATGTAGAACTATTTTTGATGAAAATTTGGTAGCTGTTCACATGAAAAAAACAAAACTATATTTTAATAAACCGATTTATGTTGGAATGAGTATATTAGATTTATCTAAACATTTAATGTATGATTTTCATTATAATGTTATGAAACCGAGATATAAAGATAATATTAAGTTATTATATATGGATACAGATAGTTTTATATATGATATTAAAACAGATTACTTTTATGAAGATATGAAGTCTATGATTGATTATTTCGATACATCTGATTATCAAGTAAATAATCTGTATAATATGCCTAGATGTAATAAAAAAGTATTAGGTAAAATGAAAGATGAAAATAACGGTGTGATTATGGAAGAATTTGAAGGTTTAAGAAGTAAAATGTATTCAATAAGATTAGAAAAACAGAGTGTTGAAGATAAAAATTTTGAGATTAAGAAGTCTAAAGGTACTAAGACTAGTACCGTTAAAAACAGAATATCATTTGAAGATTATAAAGACTGTTTATTAAATAAAAAAGATCAATATAGAACACAGAATTTAATTAGAAGTAAGAAACATGAATTGTATTCAATTCAAGTGAACAAGATAGCTTTATCAGCAAAATATGATAAAAGATTTATATTAGAAAATGGTATGAATACTAGAGCTTTAGGACACTATAAAAATGTTTACTAATAAATGGATGAGTGCTTAGGTGATATTCGAGCTTTAAATTTTACAAATTCTGAAGAAATTTACTATATGACTTATCTTTGTAATGAATTGTATGATATAAAATATGATAAAAAACTATTATCAGAAAGTTTTTAAAGGTTGACTGAATTAATAGAAAAAGAAGAAAATGAAGATATTAAATTGAAAGGATTAGGAGTTTTATATGTTATTTCAAAGAATTTATTCTATTGGTCATGAATTTATAAAAAATGTTTTATATCCTGAAAAAACTAAATATTGTGCCGATTCGCTATATATAAGATACTTGAGTCATTTTTGTAACTGAGAAAAACAATAAGTCTTAAAACCGTTCGCCGCGAGTACAAAGATGAGCAATCCTTATCTTTCACACCCGGCGCAAATCAATCAACGCGCTTTCTAAAGAGGAAAAAATAATGTCATAAAATTCTCTGCAGTGCATAAGTCAGTGCATTTTTAATATATTAGAGGATTTATAAAACTATTTTTTTTTGTTTATAATAACTATTTTTTTTTATAAATACTTGATTCATTTCTTTATATTTTATTATAATAATCTAAAATTTTCTTAAGATTTTTCTTAATATCCCTATAATTCAGGGGAGGATGGTCATCCCCCCCTGGATTTGTACCATAATGTATAAAATTAAACCTTTAGAATATCAAAAAGATATTTTTCCAATGGAGTAATTTTATTTATAAATGGAAGAGTTCAATAGACTGAGAGGTTATCCTAAGACGTTTAAATTAAAAGTTCTTTCTGATGAATCGATATATATTTAAGTATTCAGGTATGATTAATGATGAATATGAATTAGAGGAAGCTTAATATATTTTAGAGTTAAAAAATCTCTAGAAAAGAGAATCAAACGGTGGAACAGCAGTCTTAAAAAACACATTATAATTTTGATGGAGAGATGATTTTCTAAGTGTATATTATATCTATAGATGGCAGCACTAGTAATTCTTTTAATATATATTAAACTATAGTACTTTGTGTATATATTAAACTTTCCTTCTATATTTTATATTATTTATAAACTCTATTTTAGTCGAAAAGGTCTTAGATGTTAACTTTTTTCGACTAAAAATTATTATGTCATGTTTATATTTTTAAAAATTAGATGTTTTATTGCCCCGGGGTTGGCTGAATGGATAAAGTCTTAGTCTACTATCAGAAAGATCCTGGTTCAAATCTCCATGTGCACTGTGAATATATGATCCGTACGTTATTTATTAGAATTAATTAGATTTAATTAGTATTAGTCTATATATATATATAGTATATTAATTGTATATTCCTTGTCTATTTCAGTCATAGAATTATATGGAGAGAGTTCCTGGCTGTGTTGATATTCTGGAGAGAGTTCCTGGCTGTGTTGAAAAAGGAGCCTGGCTGATAAGGAGTCCTAAGAAAAAAAAAGGATTTCCCCCCCGTAGACCCTAACCCCCAACGTGTTGAGACGTATTTAAGATCAGAAAAGGCCTACGGGGGGAAGGGGGTTTTTGCTGAATTTTACTATATTTTATTTTAGATTGGTACATTGGATAGTGCTGCCATCTATCAAATAAATCTTCAACATTCATTCACGCTTGGGAGAGAAGTGATAAAACTTCGCTGTGTCGATAAACACTTTTATTTTTTTTTTGCTTCTGATATGAGAAAGCTTAAAGAGCCTTTCTATCTGTGGACGCGTTTCAAAGTAGATATATATTTACATATTCTGGTATGATTGGTGGCAAATATGAGACAGTTATTTATTCTATGATTTTCTAACCTATCATGTCAAATCACTTTAATTTCTGACTTTTATCTTTAATTATGTTTTAAAAAATCTTTAGATCAAACTTTTATGGGGGGACTAACGGTCCCCCCATTTATTTTAAAGGAATAGAAAATTATCAAGATTTTATGATAAAACGTAATTTACAGACAGAAGGATTTTTTGACGTCATTTAAAATGACATTATATTTTTTAATATCATTTATAGTATCTTTTTAGAGCATTCATTTTGGTCACGCATTTATTTAATTTCATCCTTTTTTTTTTTCACCGTAATTTACCTATGTATGGGAGACTAACGGTCCCCTCATAACTCTCAAAATAAGGTAGCTCCAAAATGGGGCGGCCTATCTTTGATCATTTATCTAAAATTTGGTCTAAAATGTAAAAAAGGCCTGCTATAAAATCATGTTTTTATTATTAAAATGGACCTTTTTTTTTATATATAATAAAGATAAAAATAAGTTTTTAGTATTAAAAATATAAGGATTTTTTTTTGACGCTATTTAAAATGGCATTATATTTTTTAATATTATTCAAATTTATAGTATATCTCACGCATTTATCTAAAAAAAGTTAAAATTTGGTCTAAATGTAAAAAAGGCCTTATTTAGCTATAAAATCATGTTTTTAATATTAATATGGATCGATACCTTTTTTTTTATATAAAAAAGATAAAAATAAGCTATAAAATATAGTTTTTAGTGTATAAAGTACATGTGTGCTCATACGTACATATATATACTACTAATACTTCTTCATATTGACTAATGTTTTATCCATATTGACTATGTTTTCATAGTTCTTTTATATAAATTTCTATGAAAGTTTATATAAGGTATTAAGAAAGGGCTGAATCATAAATTATTAAAAAGTAAATATATATTGTTAGATATTATTTGTTTATTTGGAAATTATTTTAAATAACTCAAAAATGTAAATACGTGATACTTTACGCCGAAGTCGAATACCATTTACACTCCTATCTTCATAATTGCTGTTCCTCCTATTAATTCTCCTTCAAGTACGTAATGTTCCAGTGCAATCAACTACAGACAACATACCATGTTTACCACTTAGCCACTTAGGGATGTCAGAAGTTAAGCAATCAGGTGGCTTTTGGTACAGGCCAACTACCTTCGATAAACATCTTGTAGTCAATAAAATTACATGTAAGGTTAATTGGAATAAGATTGGCAACACATAATTTTCGCATAAAACATTGTACTAAATTATTCCGTGTTTCAGCTGTTATTGAATAATTAAATATTCTCATTTTGTTACTGTCGTATTTTTCGTAAACCATTTCTGTTTCATTAATTGACGCTCTCACAGAAGATAATTGAAAACTGAAGATATAAAATGAAGGATAATGAAACACACATTCTCAATTTTTACAGACTGACATATTCTTCTATACTGTATAGAAAAAAAAGAACTATACATGTTTTTGTAAAATACAATTTATAAAGTGAATTTATTTAAGCATTTACAGTTAACAAAAATAACGTAAATACATAGGAAGATAGTATTATCGTCATTACCTTCCGCATATACATATTATAATGTATAAGGAAAGAATTGCGATGGGGTCGAAAACAGAAATTCGAGTTTTCGACGGGAGAGCGGGATTCAAGCATCCCGATCACTAATCCAGTATTTCAGATTTGATGTGTGTGTGTGTGTGTGTGTATATATGAGTGTGTATGTATGTATGTGTGTGTGTATGTATGTGTGTGTGTGTATGTATGTGTGTATGCATGTGTGTGTGTGTGTGTGTGAAGATATCTCGCGAACAATTGGAGGGCTTCGAGTGAAATTTGGCACAAAAATTACAATCCGTGAATACTGGAAGCCAATTGTTTTTAAACACAAACGAACGTTTAAAACCTCCCTAAATTTTCGAGTGAAAGTTTGAAAAAATCATCAAAAATTCAAAACATTTAATTAACTTAGGCAAATGGATATTTCTTATGTAATTTTTCTTTAGGAAGCTATTCATATAATCCTTAGAACGCTAGCACGAACTGTTATATTGCACACTTTCCAATTAAATTTATCAAAATCCCTCATAAATTAAAAAAATAAGTAACTGTTGAGAAATATGTTCACTTTTCATATGCCATATCATGCGATAAATTTGGTAACATCATTCTCGCGAATCTAGCTCGTTACATTCATAAGAAAAGAAACTTTGCGTTATACTTTTGTATTTAAACGCCAATAGTCATTTATCTGCTATGACAAAAACTTATTTGTCCGTTCATAACGTTTGGCGAGATTTTAGATACGAATTTAGCGGGATGTCGCCAACTTGGCGCCTTTTTAAAATGTTGTCTAATTAACAGAAATCTCGCCAAATTGATAAAGATGACGCTACATCAATGAAAATGACGACTTAATGACGAAAATTCAATACCTTGCGAAGAATATAAGTATCTACTATAAGAATAAACTACTTTTTTACTGTACAGGTAGTAAACTGATTGCATTATATAAGGAAAGACATGTGCTGCCCACATCAGATTTTTTTATAGTTTCCGGATTAGTCCGGTATTTGATTATTTTTATAATACAATTCATGAATTCCAATTCAAAATAATTTTTTTTCGAAGAATCCAATTAAATGACCATTGTATTATTTCTGTTTCCTACAAAGTTCACAAAATTACGAATTGTTTTCTTCTACTATATACGTGTATTCCACATCTTTAAAAATACATCAAGCATAAGCGAATTGAAAGTGAAAATTTCCCCATATCAAAAGTACTACAAAATGTCACTTTTAAAGTGCGCAATTATGTCATTAAGTTATTTATAGCCCCTGAAATAATATTCTATAGTTACCGAAATATTTAACGAAATAGTTAATATAATGTTATAATATGTTAATATAAAGTTCGCATGTAGTTGTCGGCGAATTGATAGGCATTATGCAGGATTAGCACACACATATTTTAATTACTATCATAGCACATCAACACACATAAACCCCGATTTGATATATAAAACTTCCCCTAACTTAACAGTAGTGCGTATATTGAGTGCATTTTCAACTTTTGAAATACTAATCAGGTTATTTGAATTTCGCATTAGGGTGTAATGAACACAGAAAAGGTAGATTTCCAGTTAATGTTATTTGGCAATCAATTAAACGATTAAACCGATGACATTTTTAAGTTTGAATTGTAGTTTAACTATTTAAACAAATATTTATTTGGGAAGCATTAACATTATTGGCTAACCACTACCATGGAATAGACATTGGAAATTGTCCAAACAAAGTTTTTAATCAAATGTTTTAATTTTAATTCATACGATATAAATTTATAAATGAAATACCCCAAGAATGCGAATAATGAAAATAAAAATATGTGCTTGTATATTATAGTTTCCCATTAAAATATGTAATTTTAATTCATAAGATATAAATTTATTTATGAAATAAATGTTTAATGCGAATATTGAAACTCTAAAGATTTCATTCTATATTTCTTTCCTCATTAGAATAATATTTTGCGGTCGCCAGTTGTTTTCAGACAATTTTAAAAACTTAACGTTAGCGGGCAGTTTTGTGATAACTTGGCTGAACCTTATAGCTATAAACAGAGCAAACCATTTTGTTGTGGTTAGAACATGGCTTCCCCTATATGATGCAATGAATTTGCTTCTTTCATAGTGAAATAAAAATGTATCTGATCCACGAAACAGTGAATTGAACATATGGGCATCATCTCTAAGTGACAATTATCATTACTGATAACAACCACAGTTAGCAATATAGTCCATTTATTGAAATATTTTAATAATTTACTCATCAATTATGTCGTTAATTTAGAAACAATTGTGCAATTTTGCCGATATTTTCATTATTCAATAAATTAGTCGACAAGTTTGCTAAATTTATCGCTAAGTATTTATGGACAGAAAGCGAAGGGAATTTATTGCTTAATGGCGAATTGTTAGGCATTAAAATAACAAAATTATTACTCAAAGTATTTTCTTTCGTGATTCACACGCACTGCATCCATGAGAATGTCGTAGTGAATTTATCTGATATTATTACATATGAATAGTAAACACGTTTCCCGATAGTTAATGCCCTTTTATTTTTATATGATTTTTCAATAAATGTATTTAAAAAAATGTGCATTATCTTGAGAACAGTCCATGTCACTGTTCTAACGTTTGTGTCATTCCTTTTGTAATGAAAATTACAACATTATTGAAGCAATATTATTTAAGCAACATTATTGAAGTTTTCAATTCTTCAAATTTTCATTAGAAAACTTGAGAGTCTTTTAAACATATATTTGCGCTTAAAAAACGCAATGTTCTAGTATTCACCTATTGAATAATACCTTTAAAATTTTCATTTCAAGCGTTGTATACGTTCGTGAGATATCACATCCACACATAGACATTACGTCATAAACGTCCAAGATCAATGATGCTTAAAACATGATCTTCCGTCGAAAACTCCTTGAATTCAAATTATATAATTTAACATTAAAAACATTGTTCCATAGATCTTATGCACATTTTTTCACTGTGATTTAAGGAAATTCATTGCATTAAATAGGAAATGCCATGCTCTTCACACATCAGCATTTTCTTTAATTCCTCATATTTTCACCCATTAAACAGTAATTACTAAATTTTGAGATACGTTTGGTCATTTAATGACGGAATTCAAGAACATGGACAGAAAATATTTAACGTTTTCAACAAAACTGTCTACCTTACAATTTCTCTAAGTAGAGATTTATGGTGCGGACAACGATTTACGATTTACGTCATATGATGTTCGTGAACTCGAGGCAGTCAAGGTGGCTTATCAATGAGGAGTTGATTCCGCGAGCAGTAATGTATTGTCCTTAAAGATTGTCCAATGGAAGCCTGGACCAATTCCCACATAGTTGCAAATGGTTAGCCAGGCTGGAGTTATCATAAAACTTTATGTGGAGACGGGTATATGCAGGGGATGGCACACAATTATTGTAAGAAAAGTTCGTCGAAGTGTCTGAATGATCATGTAGCAGATATATTCCGAGAAAAGTGGCGAGTTCCATATCGGTATCAGAATGAATTTCAATAATTAAGATTAAAACAGATGAAATGGGAAATAAGAGTGAGGCAGAGTCAAAAAGAGTGACAATCAATGTCGCAAATACGGTCTATGAGACCCCAACGCCTAATAGCCATTGAAAAGAGTAAAGGTAAATGTGTTATACATACAATATATATACTAGTTGTGAGAAACGTATATCAAATCTGACTCTACCTAAAATGTATCACCGGTTCAAAATTTCACCACCAGCAGAAATACTATGTTAATCAATATAAAATCAAGTATGAATGTGATGTTAAATAATAACGTCTAATTTAATAATGAGAGTATTTTATAGTTGATCAATAATTATGATTACGCCGGACAAAACACAAATACTGTGTTATCATAAGGCAATGTACTATTTTAAATTCACGATTATTTTATTCAGGTCACATCTAATAATATCTTAACACCACATCTCTGACGCATGACTACCTGTTTAAATCTTATTAATAATTATCCACAACATGTTGGTGTAAGTGACAATTCTTTAATAATGTATGTGTTGCAGTTCGGTTTGTTTTTATAATTTTTTATGTTACGAATTTGCTTCGTGGACATTCACCAATATATGGCCTAAATTCACGTTCGGCGTCCTTACAATAGAAACAATTATAATCATGTAAAGTGTGCTGAGATTCGTTTTGTAGATTGTCGCCGGTAGGCTTCCAGACGGCATATACACAAAACACATATACGACAAAACACATAATATTATTATATACATATTTATAATTAACAAAACGAGAAAGATAAACCCGAGATATCAAAAAAATACTTCATTAACAAAACAGTTCAATAATGTAAGATCTTTTTTGTATAGATACGTATTTGCACTTTATTGAAAAATTAATTACAACGTAAAGACGATTGCATTCACTTTAAAGACAAAGAATAGTTCCATGCAAAAAAGGTATAATCTCATTTACAGAAATTTCGAAAATCACGAACTTCTCTTGTTAATTTGTTCAGAGTCAAAAAATAATTTGTATCGATAAAATGCTAAAGTCTTTAAGGATTAGTATGATGTGGATGACAGATTTCTAATAATGCAAAGAATAAACTATCAGATGAAGATGGTGGCGTGCTGAGTTTAGTAATCATTATTTTGACATAAAGTACCTTCTCGAAAATATTCTTAGAAGTTGTTGAAAAAAGGGCGTGCTGTATATCTGTATTTGTAGCCTTACATTTATAAATTGAGTATATAGTTGTATCGACGTACCTGGTAGCCATCCCCCTCCCCGTCAATGTATTTTCTATTTAACATAGTTAGAATATAATAAAAAGGTCTCAAGTAAGCAACACATGACTTTTCTTATATAATGCAATGAATTTACTACTTTTACAGTTAAAATAAATGTTATTCTTATAGTAGATACTTATATTCTTTCTAAGATATTGAATTTTCTTCAATTAGTCGTCATTTTCATTGATTTAGCGCCATTTTTATACATTTGGCGAGATTTTTTGTCAATTTGGCAACAATTAAAAATGTCGCCAAGTTGGCGACATTCTGCCAAATTCGTCGCCAAAATCCCGCCAATCGTTATGGACGGAGAAATAAGTTATTCTTACAGCAGATAAATGACTATTGGCGTTCAAATACAAAAGTGTTACTCAAAGTATCTTTTTTCATGAATGAAACGAACTAGATCCACAAGAAGGATGTTACCCAATTTATCGCATGGTATTACATATGAAAAGTGAACATGTTTCTCAATAGGAAATATTTTTTTTTATTTTACATGACTATTGATAATTTTTTGAAAAATGTGCAGTATCTCGAGAACGATTCATGTTACCGTTCTAAAATTTATGCCAATCGTTTTCAAATGAAAAATTACATAAGAAAGGTCTATTTTCGTAACTTTATTAGCGGTTTTGGATTTTTGACGATTTTTTCAAAATTTTACTCGAAAATTTAGGGGGGTTCTGAACATTCGATTGCACATAAAAACAATAGACTTCCAGTGTTTACGGATTGTGATTTTTGTACCAAATTTCGTTCGAATCGGTTAATTCGTTCGTCAGTTATCGTCTCCACAGGCTCACTGACACACACACAGACACACACACAGACACACACGCACACACTCACACACACACACACAGACATCACTTCAAAAATGTTTGATTCGTGATCAGGGATGCTTGAAACGTGCTCTCCCATCGAAAACTCGAATTCGAATTTTCGACCCAGTCACAATACTTTCCTTATGCATTATGTATATAAGGAAAGTAAAAATGTATGGCTTTCTGCAATTCTAGGTGCTATGTTCTTTTGTTTAATTTCTGTGTTTTCGCATTTTGTATTCAGGAATAATCATCTACTTATCTATATAAATCATTAGAATAAGCGTCAATTGTTTTTTTTTACATTTGGATTTTAATCAAACCTTTTATACACAGTAATTCCATGTTTTTCGATGTGGTATACATTTATGTACATTGATAAATTACAAAACGTAATTACAATAAATTAAGCTACTACTTGTAAGATAGAAGTTTGAAAAACGTCTTCCTTGAATAAAGCAGGCGTATGTCAGTAAGTTGACCATACTGCTACCTTACTAACATATATCTGCTTTATTCAAGGACGTTTTGCAAACTTTTAAGCTTTTTCAAACGTAAGTCCAGACAGAAAATACTGCAAGAAAAAAAATCCAAGCAAAAAATTTAGGAACCTTTTAAATTGTATATCTTGCTTACACTATACCAGTATATATGATTGAAATACAGGCAATATAAATACCGGATCATGCGGAGAGACAATTTGTGCCAAGTATGCCTTTTTTAGTTCGTTTATTGAAAACATATTTTGATCTCCACCCTGGCCTATTATTGTATTAAAACTGACTTTTACAAAAACGACAACTTATGTAAAAACTTCAATTGTGAGTCATTTTTCCCATTTCAGCCATATTTGCTGCTCTTACATGAGTAGCCCATCTATCTCTCACGAGTAAATGCTGTGTTTGTTGTGTGTCCTGATGAAGAAAGTTGTTTCCTTCAAAACTAGTCAACTCTATAACTTTTGTATTGAATCCTGCTTTTATCGAGTTTATTTTAATTTTATTACTTTAGTAGCAGTTTGAGCTGTACATTAATTCATATATGCATATTCATTTAAATTTATAATTCATTTAATAATATAAAGTTATGCATATGTCAACTAAAACTATAATACACTAGTTTTTGCGAGTGACTAATTTATGTGATTTACAGTTATATATTAGTTTTAAGTGGATTGTTCGGGTTGGTAATTGTAGTAGTCATTAAATGTAAATTTACGGGGAATAATAAATATTAATAATTGGTCAAGTAAAATTTTCACAAATTTTACTTCCGGGAGAAGATTAGGCCATGGTTTTCTGGATTGGGAGTATAGTACAAGGTAAGCATTTTCATGAAGGACTGGTGTGCTGTATCTTATAAGCACAACTGAACTCAATGCATGGCGTCGGTTTTAATATCTGTTCTGTCTGATTCTTTTGAACCTAAAGTAATACCTAATTGCAAACAAATGGCTCTGTGAACATAAACAGAAGATTAGAAACTCTGTCGAATTACGCTAAGAGATCACGAGTTTCACGTAAAGCAAAATTAATAATTACATCAACACTTAGGAGAATGAAAAATGTGTTGTAACTTATTATTTGGAAAGCCATTCTTAAACAAGTGTAATTCGTAGAAAACAATTTCTATTAATTCCAAATCCGAATACATTTTACTACATTTTTTTTAATTCCTTGGTATCAGGTATGTTGAAACATTTTATATATAATGCATGTATACTGGTATCCAAAATGATCTTTGCACACATAAAATCAATTGCACTAAGTATATTTTCCTAGGAATTTCTGTAATTCAGGATTTGACTTCGGTGTTTATCTATATGAAATAGATTTTTACGGCTCCTATGTGTATAATTTGGAAAGAATATTTTAGATGCTGAGCCGTCGGACGTTTAGAGGCTACAATTGAAAGTGTTGAAGACGCAGACCATCCAACTCATCCTAAGACTTGAGCAGCAGTTTAGACGGCGGAAAATTGAAATTGTTAAAGAACCAGGCCGTCCGACTCATCCGAAGACATACAGCATCCATTTGGACGGCCGGGAGAATTGAAAGTGTTGTTATCCAGACCGTCCGACCTACCTGAAAGGTGTAAGGTAACTGTTTGGACGGCCGGGAAGTGCCACCCAATTTAGACCGGAACCCAGTGGGGGAGGCATCCAAAGGGACCGTGCCCTCCTTCCCCTACCACCAACCTCTCGGAAGGACTTACGGACCCACATGTTTAACGTGATCGTACTCCGCGTGAACACGGCGGCAGTTTTGGCAGTGGCCTGGAATCGAACCCGGGCCTACCGAGTGCAACTCCAGCGCGCTAACCAATGGGCTACCGCGCCTGAGAGAATTGAAGTCATAATTAAACAATTAAAGTGTTAAAGTGTTTCATAATTACTGTTTTATCGCATGCATTCATATTACATTTCTTAGTTTATATATGTATTATCATGATTTATGTATTATCATATTTTGTATCACTCCCAAAATTAATTCAATTAAATTGAACAGTAGTTAAATAAACAGTGTTTCTGTACATGTAAAGGTAATTTTAAACACACACAGGTGTATAATAAACATTTTATAAATCTCTCATAAAATGAATGAAAAACATCGTTGCTGACTGGATATTATTTTTACACATACATTAAATTTCTGAGTCTATTATTAAAGACGATCCTATTCCGAAAAAGAAGTAATTAATTTCTATGTAATAGGTGGCATTTATATTGGTTTTATAAAATAACAAACTTCTGGATGATTTATTCCATCCTTTAAGAACAATTTATCTTAATTATAACAAAGCACTTGATTGTTTAAGGATTAGTGCGATGCAGGTGACAGATTTATAATAATGCAAAAAATAAACGATAAACTCTACTAGATATATGACATCATGGAGTGTTTCAAATTGCTTTGATGTATTGCAGGTTGTCTAAAACCATTTTTCGATGAATTAAATTATTAGAAAATATCCTAAACTCATTTATGAGTTTAAAACATTTATTATCTAAACATTTATCACTTTATTATCTAAATAACTTTTTACTTTATTACTGTTTTCAGTGCATTTTCAAATATGAAATATTACATAAAATGCTTTATCTAATAAAAAACAGGGTAACTAGTTCGAGTAATTTAAAAACATCTTGAAATATATTGATGTACTAGCAGCATACCCGTTCTTCGTACGGAGTATATAATATAAAGAAACTTATAATTCGCAATCATGTGCAAATTCTGTTAAAATTTTAAATTTATTGCTCCTAAAGAGAAGTTTAAGAATATATATTCTCACTATGAAAAATTATCTTCACGGGTAGATCTGAAGAATAAAACATCCTGGCCCCTTTTGTAAGTAAATTCACAAAAAAAGGAATTGAATCAATATATGCAAAATGAAAGCATTAAAATTTTATATGACCCGTGCTACTTATACACGCAAATATTAGAAGATATAACCTGTATTAGTACATTAGAAGATTACCAGTGTTACAATATGAGTCTCAAAATTATTTGCCAAAATAAAAGAGATGACGTAATAAATTGAAAATATCAATAATCCCCGTTATCTTTATACCAGAAGGTCGTAATTGATTCCAATATATGCCAATATATATCCAAACATATGCCAATATACCTATACTACTTATATTATCGTGGATTAGAAGATATACCCGTGTATTTGTAGAATATTACTCGTACAATGTACAATATATAAGTTTAAACAATTTTTGTCACAATAAAACAATGGCATAATAATTTGAAAATATCAATAATCCCCGAAAATATCAATAATAATAACGTTTAAACTTTATAGAAAAACTTGATAGAATAACGTAGAACTTGATAGAGAAAGATAGAGTCTTCCTCATAAACTGCGAAATTAAATAACTATTTTGATTTTTTTATACTTTTGTTCAGTTAAAGCTTGTGGAACATAAACCATGCAGACAGATTTCCCATTTAAATCATGTTTCAAACAATTCATGTTTTCAGAAAGTGACTAATTAGCGCAAAAAATCTCCCACCAAACACAAAGATAAAGTTTTAATTCACTTTCAAACGATTTTCAAACTTTTCGTTTGGATAACCCACGGAGTTAGAGGGTAAAACTCTTAGGACAAAGTTTCTTTTTTCATTAATATCTCAACAGCCCGTAGCTTTAGATACTTAAAACGTGGGCTAAATTTATAGGGGATATTTCAAGGTTATCCGCAAAATTTCATCAAATCCGGTTCAGCCGTTCTCCCGTGATGATGAGACAAACGAAAAAATCGTTTTTTACTAACACTGATCGTAGAAACATGGACTAAATTTTAAGTGGGACTATGCACAGGCGTTCCACAAAATTTCATGGAATTCGGTTCAGCCGTTCTCCCGTGATGACGGGACAGACAGACAGATTTTCAATTTCATTTATATAGATTGTACTAGCAGCATACCCGTTCTTCGTACGCAGTATATAATATAAAGAAACATAAAATTCACTCACGTGCAAATTCCCATAGTATACTAAATGACATTTTTAATCAAAACATTCTGCTAAACTTTTTAACATAATGCTCCTAAAATAAAGTTAAGAATGTATGTTCTCGCTATTCAAAATTATCTTCACGGGCAGATCTGAAGAATAAAACATTCTGGCCTCTTTTGTAAGCAAATTTACAAAAAAATATGGAATTGAATCTATATATGCAAAATAAGAGGGTTAAAATTGTATGGGACCCGTACTACTTATATACGCGAATATTAGAAGATATAACCTGTATTAGCAGATTTCATGTATAAATTGAAAATATCAATAAATCCGTAATCTTTAAACAAGAAGGCAGTAATTGATTCAAATATGCGCCGAAATGAAAGTGTTAAAATTATATGGGAAGATATATCCGTACTACTTATAATGTCGTAGATTAGAAGATATGTCCTAGTGTTAGTAAACGATTACCCGTATTATAATATGAGTCTTAAAAATCTTTGCCAAAATAAAACAGATTTATTAATAAATTAAAAATATCAATAATCCCCGTAATCTTCATACCAGAAGGCCGTACTTGATTTCAATATATGCCAAAATATATGCCAATATACCTGTACTATTTATATTCTCATAGATTAGAAGATATAGCCGTGCATTTGTAGAAGATTACTCGTACAACGTACAATATATGAGTTTCAACAATTTTTGCCCCAATAAAACAATGGCATAAGAAATTGAAAATATCAATAATCTCTGAATCAATAATCCCCGAAAACATCAAAAATAATAATGTTTAAATCTAAAGATCGTAATTGATATTATCCAGTCAAAATTACGATGGCAATGGAATTTATTTTATATACATATCTTCATTATTAAAATCGGAAAATATTTAATAAAAATCTTTTTCCTCATAAACACACTGGATTTAAATCCGTTGCTAAGTGACATGTTATGATTTGCTTCAAATAAATTGGTGGTCAAAATCTCGTCTGAATAATGCAATCTCTAATAAAGGTTTGGCGGCATTTAAAAAAATCGCCCAATTTATCGCCAAGTGGGACAGTCCCACTTGGCGATAAATTGACGAACCATCATCAAAATATTATCTACACTAAAAAACACAATTTCATTTATTTAGCTCAATTTTATCAATTTCAAGATATTTTTATGGATTTACAAACATTTTTATCAATTTGGTGATATTTCAAAATTCGCTAAATGTGTTACTAAGTAAGACGGTTGGACTGACAGACAAATGCTAACGAAACACCAGTTCAGTACTTTCTTCTAACAAAGCGAAATAAATTTCATTGATTTACATCGTTTTTTTCAATTTGGAGACATTTCAATCAATTTGGCAACAATTAAGAAATTTGCCAAGTTAACGATATCCAGCCAAATTCGTAGTTCTAAATTTGCAGATCTGAATAAAATACCGTGATCCAGTTTGTATATACTAAATGAAAACACTAAAATATTATAAGAAGATATACCCATTCTACTCTTTTTCTGCTTCAACAATCGGATAAATGAATTTATTGGGTAGACAGAATATATGAGTTTATTAGCTAAACACAATATAAGCTTGAAACCTCTTTGCCAAAATAAATGAAAGTGATGTACGCAGTTTGCAATTAATATAATTAAAAGAAAAATCAAACCGTTTTTTTTCTAAAATATATTTTTATATCCATTTATTTATGTTTCAAATTGAAAAAATAATAATAATCATTAACAAACACATTTAATTTTAATGCGTTGCCGAGCAACATGATATAAAATAGAATCTTCTTCATAAAATGCGAAATTAAATAACCATTTTGATTTCTTTATACTTTTCATCGTTGAGTAAAAGCTTGTGAAAAATATAAGCCATGGAGGTAGATTTTTCCATTTAAATTCATGTTTCAAACAATTCATGCTTTCACATAGTGACTAATTAGCGCAAAAAATCTCCACCAAACTCAGAAATAAAGTTTTATTTCTCTTTGACGTTTTAAACAAACGATTTTCTTCCTTTCCATTTGGATAAACCACGGAGTTAGAGAGTAGAACTCCTGGGAAAAAGTTTCGTTTTTCATTAATATCTCGACAATCCCTGGTCTTAGAAACCCGACAAAATTTATGGTGGCCTATATGAAGGCTACCCACAAAATTTCATTAAATTCGGTTCAACCGTTCTCTCGTGATGATGAGACAAACGAAAGTTTCGTTTGTTACTAATATCTCGAGAACCACTGACTCCAAACATAGACCACATTTTAAGTGGGGCTATTTCCAGGCTACCAACAAAATTTCATCAAATTCGGTTCAGCCGTTCTCGCGTGCTGATGGGACAAACAGACAGACAGACAGACATATTTCAATTTTATATATATAGATTATTTTGATATTCATTAGGCTTCATTTGAAATATTCAAAATTAAAGGCAGTTAAACAGATATCAGTGCTAAAGTATTGTAAATTGCATCAAATTTATTATTATCAAAGTTAAAATTATTTTAATGTAATATTTCATTGCATTTTATTGTTAAACTGATTTTGACTATATTTTCGTAAATATGATACCAAAATATATATATTTCAACAAGTTTTATGTATTTCTCTAAGTTTTTTTACTTACTAATAAAGTGTTTGATATGTTTTGTCAATAAACATGTTTCGGAAAATAATTTATTCCCCCTTTTCCAATCAATAAAATAAAAATATTTTGAATATTTATTGCTTCACATTTACGTAATTCAACGGTAGCTTTCAAATGATAGGTTCACGTGCTTTTCGATGTTATTGTTTGAGCAAAATCGATAGCAGTGGTGCCATTTATTTTATTGATTTACAATATTTCGTGCATTTACAGAATACGTAACAATATTGAAAAGTATATTTGTATTGATATTTGACAGTAAATACTTTCCGAAAAAATGACAAATGCATCGATTATGAGTAGTCATGCAAAAAAAAATAAGAAAAAAAAATAAGGTATTTTTGTGTATATAGGTTTCCTAGTAAAGTCCATAAGCCCCCAATAAATTTGTACGGAAACGTCAATGAATGTAAATGTTAGGTTCATGTATAGTAAAATGACCATTTACGATTGACTGAAATGATTGCAGCACCTCCTAGCGGGGATTAAGAACCTAACAACAAATTACCTCTACAAAAGTAAGATAGACAAATAAAATTCCATTGAAAACCTTAGAACATTGTTCAAAGAGTTAAAATCGACATCAAAAATGTAACAGGTAGCATTTATATGATATAATTCGGTTAATGGTGAATAGCTGTCATATTCAAAAATACTGAAATATAGTATTTCCAGGCACATAAATATAATATGAAGTCTTTTCGAAATGCCCTTTTTCAGCAACACTGCACATTTGAATTCGAGAAAGTATATTAGCGCTTACTTTGACAGGCGTTGCAGGTGTCATAGTATTACAGTTGATTCGGCTTTTTACAGCAATGTATGGTAATGGTGGCAATGGAATTTTTGCGAATAGTTACATTAGTGAATTTAAAATGGAAAGAAATAAATGGGTTTAATATTAGTTATTTTAATTAAGTGTATGAAACAGACTACTGGGTGTGATACTCTCACCATCAAGGCAGAATCGCGATATTAAAAAAAACACATCTTTGCTCATGTTACAGCAGACAAAGAATGCATTTGTAGAGTTACATAATTTGTTTTTCTTCAGAACTCCTTTTCGAGATAATCCCCTTTGAATAACTATTATAGCTTCTATACGACATAGCATTAAATGGAAGAAGTTTCCATATCGTCCTGAGAAATAACGCTTATAGGCGTGAATAGAATAATAATGGATAACAAAAGCTCTTGGTGAGCCAGCTACTTATATGGTGTTTGAGATTTGTTCCATCTATGACATGTCTGGCGAGCGTGTAGACCAAGGGATGAACTGTATTTATCTTGCACAAATAATGTCTTGATCATTTAGGGCCACTTGTAAGAGATCATTGTCCTGATGCAATATAGCCTGATAATAACTCTGAAGGAAATGTATGACATCTGGCTCTTAAAAATAGATGATATATCGCTTGCTGTTGAGAGTTCTCTTAATTTATACAGGTCAGATGAAATACACAATCAAATCCTATGACAAATCTCTAATGCTTTTTTGCCATATTGGATAATTATATTGCCATAATTTCTTTATATGAACCTCTGTTAAAGTTTATATAAGGTACTAGGAAATGATCACATCATAAATTATTAAAACGTATTTACATATTATTAGATAGCATTTTGTTTATTTTGAAATAAATTTAAGTAACTCAAAAAATGTAAATACATTAAGACTTACTTCATACCTACATTTAATACCATTTACACTCTTATCTTCATAATTGCTATTTCCCTTGTTAATACTCCTTCAAATACGTAATGTTCCAGTGCAATCAACCACAGACAACAAGTCATGTTTACCACTTAGGGATGTCAGAAGTTAGACGCAATCAAGCTGATTTTGGTACAGGCCACCCACCTTCGATAAACATCTTGTAGTCAATAAAACTACATGTAAGGCTAATTACAATAAGATTGGTAACACATAATTTTCGCATAAAACAATGTACTAAATTATTCTGTGTTTCAGCTACTATTAAATAATTAAATCTTCTCATTGTGTTACTGTCGTAATTTTCGTTAATCGTTTCTGATTAATTAATTGAAGCTCTCGCTTAAGTTAATTGAAAACTGAAGATAGAATATGAAGGATACATTGAAACACATTCTCAATATGACATATTAATCTGTATTCTATAGCAAAAACATTTATACATGTTTTTTCTTAAATGTAATTTGTGGAGTAAATTTATATACATATAAGCAACAATTTACGTTATTTAACAACAATAACGTAAAACTGTAAACGTAAAAGAGTTATTTATATTTTTTCATAGTTTCCGTATCAGCCAGGTATTTGGTAATTTTATAACATGATCCATGTATTCAAATTGCAAAAATACATTTTTTGTGAAGAGCCCAATTAAGTGACCATTATAATATTTATATTTTGTACAATTTTTGCAGAGATGCGATTTAGCGACTATTTTAGATAAGTTTACTTTTTATGCATCCGGGTATTTTATTTCTTTTAAAAATACATTACGCATATATATATAGGGAATGAAATGTTCCCCCATATCAAGGTATTTCAAAATTTTAATTTTAAAGTGCACAATGATGTCAGAAAATTATAGATATTACTTAATAATATTCAATGGATACCGGGATATTTACCAAAATAGTTATCAGGAATGTTAATATGATATAGGTTCGTGTGCAAATGTGGGCTAAGAAATGTACATTATACAAGATTAGCACGCACATATCTAATTATTATCACTGCACATTACCGTACGTAAATCTCGATTACATACCAACAACAGCACTTGGCAACATTGATACCATGTGCGAAACATCTATGAAGAAAGCGGCAGCCTGATTTATACGCAAATGCCGTACGAAAAGGTGGTAGCTAATTTTAAAACAGTTCAACCAATATTTTTAGAAAATGCTCTTCCAAACAAAATGCGGAATTTATAAAGCAGTCTCTCCCAATAAAATTAAAAATAATTAATTAGAAATTATTATCGGGTGCACACATCTCGTGCACACATCTTGAATAAAAGTGCAAGATCTCATTTTGCGGATCATGGTTTAGATTTGTCAAGACGATTTTCGCTTCACATCTTCAATTTTTGACGCTTTACAACATAGTTGAAAAGTAGTTATGACTTTGATCATTCATTCTGTCTGTCTGTCTGTCCGTTAGTACGATAACTGCCGTTAAAATTACTTTATCAAAATGGAATTTTAGTATGTTGTTCAGACGGTCAGTGGAACCTATGGGAATACAAATGAATAATATCACCCAATTAGGTTTGCATTAAACCCGGATTGAGAAATGAAATACATTAAATCCTATGGGACCTAATTTTTCAAACATTTTTTAAGCGAATTAAAATTCACGAAATTGCTTCGAAAGCTTTAGGAAATATACAAATTGTCCCATAAATATATAAAAAAATTCAACAAAATAAATTCGGTAGTTTTTAAAATAAAAATTAAAATAATAATTACACCCACATCATATGAAGTGATCACGTGATCCACATCAAAATAAAATATGGCATCCATATTGGGTCAAAATCGTGATTTTTAAAGTTCCTTTTAATTTATATTTAGTCTTGCATTCGTCCTAAAACTGCTCTATTTTTTTATTTTTTTTATGCATCTATATGCTGCGACAACGCAATTACAATATTTGTGATTTTAAATGATCATCTCTTATTTGTACAACAACGCCTTATATTTACGTATGTAGAATGTAAACAGATCAAGATGTAAGATAAGTTGTATAAGAATTGCTGAATTTCTTTAATGCAAAAGTGCCTAAATCTGGAGTCTGCAATATGGCTGATATGAATGAAACATGCATTGATTTTACATAGAGAAGCCGACTATTATATTTCTTTTTTCGATGAAGGTTTAAGCATCGAGTTATAAAATACTTTTACCTCCATGATTTTAAGCATTTAAGCAAAATAAATTATTGTAGTATTGTGATAGTTTCAAAAATATCGCCGCTGAATGAAAGGAATGAGAAAAGATTTATGAATTAAATTTTCACTGTTATTATATACAGAGCCAGGAGATTTATATTTCGATGCCGTTATTTCAATAAAGCTCATTTATTTTTGACGAAGTTTTCAAATATAATAAACTATAGTATTGTGATAATTTTAAAAATATCTCAACTGAATGTGTCGCATTTTAGAGATGTTTAAATAAAATTGCATAGCAGTTGGAAAGTGTTTCATAATCAATGCTTTAAGCAATATTGATATTTCTTGTTTTTAGTATACATTTACGTTTTCTACAAAAGTATTACAAATCATGGCAAATATTGGAACTCAGATTACCGACGAATCAACACAATTTGAGCACTCTAGAGCACGGAAAAGTAGTTTAGCAATTGTGTGTAGTATCTGTCTCTCTTACTGTGCTATATATATATATATATATATATATTTATATATAACAGGGAGGTATAACATCCACCATACTGGCCAACCTTTATCTGCATTTTTACGAAATTCAGAACAATTTCAACAGTCTTATAATGTACAGATGTATTGATGATCTAATTATTTTTGGAATTACTAATGAGGACAATGAATTAAACTTAAATTTCTATCCACCTAATCTACAACTTATTGAAAATGTATATACATCCAACAGGATCAATTTTCTAGACGTTAGTTTAAAATTTCAAAATGCAGACACACTAAAGTTTAAAATCTATGACGAAGCAGAAACTTATACCTTCAAAGTAAATAAACTTCAACATTTTTCTTCAAATCTTTCAAAATCTGTATATAGAAATATTATTAATAACCAGTTATTAAGAATCCAAATATTATGTACTCCATGCTACTACAAAGAACATCTTCATAAATTCATAAACACCACTATCAAAAATAACAACCCGCCCAAACTTCTTTTACTTTCCCTGCAATACATGGTAATGTATAGGGAAAGTATTGGAATCATGCCGAAAATCGCAACTCGAGTTTTCGACGGATCTACACGTTTCGAGACCTCTACACGTTCGAGATCCACACGTTCGAGAATACGAAAAAACTATTTTTAGCGTGACGTCTGTGTGTGTGTCTGTGTGTCTGTTTGTCTGTCTGTCTGTCTGTCTGTGCAGATTTTGTATCCACTCTAATTAAAAAACTAATGGACCGAATTTCACAAAATTTGGTAGGTAACTCACTTGTGAGCGAGTCTGGTGCTGATTAGTTTTGTGTACGATTCAGGAAAAAAAACCGCCTTTTTTTGCGAAATGGCCCGCAAAATCTTGTATCCACTCTAACTGAAAAACTAATGGACCGAATTTCAAAAAATTCGGTAAATAAGTCACTTGTGGGTTATCCTAGTGCTGATTAGATTTTGGTATGATTCGAAAAAAAATAACCTGCCTTTTTTTTTGCAAAATGGCCCGCGAAAATCGTCAAAATCTTAACTAAAGAACTAGGTATACTCAGATATATCCATTAAATGCCCGTTTAATACGTAATTTTTAATGACGAAAAGAATAAGATCAACCCCATTACACTAGGACTAGCCGTTCTTGAGATATTTTAGTTTTTCGTACTTTCCTTACACCAGCTTTGAAAATAAGCCCGGTTACCGAACGAGAACGAAAATTGAATAAAAGTGAAATAAATTTAATTAAAATAAAGAGAACGTTAATATAAGTCTGCAGGGAAAGTCATGATCAGATTGACATCAGATTAATTAAAATCTGGCATCAGATTTTACTTTCCCTACAATACATGGTAATGTATAGGGAAAGTATTGGAATCATGCCGAAAATCACAACTCGAGTTTTCGACGGATCTACTCGTTTCGAGACCTCTAGAATACGAAAAAACCATTTTTAGCGTGACGTCTGTGTGTCTGTCTGTCTGTCTGTCTGTGCAGATTTTGTATCCATTCTAACTAAAAAACTAATGGACCGAATTTCACAAAATTTTGTAGGTAAGTCACTTGTGGGCGGGGCTAGTGCTGATTAGTTTTGGGTACGATTCGGAATAGAAGAACCCGCCTTTTTTGCGAAATGGCCCTCAAAAGCCTTTATCCACTCTAGCTGAAAAACTAATGGACCGAATTTCACAAAATTCGGTAGATGAGTCACGTATAGGTCACCCTGGTGCTGATGAAATTTTGGTATGATTCAGGAAAAAATAACCTGCCTTTTTTTGTAGAATGGCCCGCAAAAATTGCCAAAATCTAAACTAAAAAGCTACGTATGCTTAAATATATCCATTAAATGCTTGTTTAATGCGTAATTTTTAACGAAGAAAATAATAAGACCAACCCCATTACACTAGGACTAGCCGTTCTCGAGATATATTAGTTTTTTCGTATTTTTCCACCCCACCTTTGAAAATAAGTCCTGTTATCAAATGAGAGCGAAAATTGAATTAAAAGTGAATTACATTTAATTGAAATAAATAGAACGTGGATATAAGTCTGCAGGGAAAGTCATGTGCTGCCCACATCAGATTTTTACTTTCCCTGCAATACATGGTAATGTATAGGGAAAGTATTGGAATTATGTCGAAAATCGCTACTCGAGTTTTCGACGGATCTATACGTTTCGAGACCTCTAGAATACGAAAAAACCATTTTTAGCGTGACGTCTGTGTGTATGTCTGTCTGTCTGTCTGTGCAGATTTTTTATCCATTCTAACTAAAAAACTAATGGACCGAATTTCACAAAATTTTGTAGGTAAGTAACTTGTGGGCGGGGCTAGTGCTGATTAGTTTTGGGTACGATTCGGAATAGAAGAACCCGCCTTTTTTGCGAAATGGCCCTCAAAAGCCTTTATCCACTCTAGCTGAAAAACTAATGGACCGAATTTCACAAAATTCGGTAGATGAGTCACGTATAGGTCAGCCTGGTGCTGAGTAGATTTTGGTACGATTCAGAAAAAAATAACCTGCCTTTTTTTATAGAATGGCCCGCAAAAATTGCCAAAATTTAAACTAAAAAGCTACGTATGCTCAAATATATCCATTAAATGCTTGTTTAATGTGTAATTTTTAACGAAGAAAAGAATAAGACCAACCCCATTACAGTAGGACTAGCCGTTCTCGAGATATATTAGTTTTTTTCGTATTTTTCCACCCCACCTTTGAAAATAAGTCCAGTTATCAAATGAGAACGAAAATTGAATTAAAAGTGAATTACATTTAATTGAAATAAATAGAACGTGGATATAAGTTTGCAGGGAAAGTCATGTGCTGCCCACATCAAATTTTTTTCTTTTATTAAAACACATTTTAAATTTAAATTCAACAACTCACAGCAATATATTGACAGCACATACTCTAACATTTCTAAATAATTCATCATATCCATGTTATCTGCTAACAGTCGAACATTTCGTACTATTAACTGTAACCAGCTTTGCAAAAAACCGATTAGTAAGTCCCAAAAATTCACTGTAACCTGTTCTGAGATGATTGGTTAGTTTCAAGCAATTTCTGAAGTTCAACAGTAGAAGGGGTCGATATATATTCATTATATTTTCATTATATTCTTTTGATGTTTCTTTCAATTACATTGTATCTTCATTTAAATATTTAGCCACAAGCTGGTGTAAAAGAATATATTATATTCATAATTAATTTCTTTATGTATTTGCTTCATTTTGTATTTTATTCTACGTCGGGCCATGAACACTATTTCTGTAATTCATTTTACAGTTGTGTACACAGAAACGCAGCATTAATGAAACATATATAGCCCTTGATAACGTACATGGTTTCAAAAATGGTTTTCATATTCATTTTATTCCTTTTAGTATTCATATTGATTATTCTTCCTAACTTATTGGAAGCTAGGAAAGGCCTAGCTCATCATGCAACACTTAGTTTCAAATTAGCCTTTTTTCATCTTTTAAGTTCTGTATTTGCACCTTGTATGCTTTTGTAAGGTAACTGCATTAGATATGAGTAAAATTACTTACTTACATGCTCTCATATACATGTTAACAACTTACAACAGCTTGTTGTATAGTCTTTTTGTAATCACATTCGTTCTTTTTCATTTCATTTTTTATATACAGCATTTTTCTAATGGTAATTCTCGGGTATATATTACAAGCAAAAATCAAAATATTCATTTATATATATATATATATATATATATATATATATATATATATATATATATATATATATATATATATATATATATATATATATATATATATATATATATATATATATATATATATATACAATTTTAATTTTTTTTTAATAATATAGCATTTTTCGTCATAGTTTTCCCGATCAGGAATGAAACGTAAAGGCGCCAGTAGGCGCTTAATATTAAAACCGATGAGGTGAGGCGTAAACACAAGACTGATTTAGAAGTTATAAAATGACATTTCATAAATAATTGCAGTAATGGCTGAAAAGAGCAACCTCCAATTTGAATGAACGCCTCAGCGGAAATAAACAGAGTGGCGAACTCACTGGAACAGTCTAGGCATGTCGCCCACTTCTGCAACAACGGCCGACATTCTGGCTACGAATTCCTTTTCAGATTTGAGGGGAGTGTCATAGACGAGACTCTTAAGATATCCCCACAAAAAGAAGTCAAAACAAGACCGATCCGGCGATCGTGGGGCTCCTCAAAATTTGGAGCTGCGAATAAATGCTGCAAACTGATAAGGCCTTACATTCTGTGTTACGAAAATTTGCATAAGAGTTATTCTTCTTCCCCAGAGGAAATTTGCCTACATGGCTTTCTTCTTCAACCAGAAAATAATAAGATGAATGAAGATCTTAAGTTTTCGGAGTGGGCGCTTCCCAATGAGTAAGCGCCCTGTATATATATATATATATATATATATATATATATATATATATATATATATATATATATATATATATATATATATATATATATATATATATATATATATATATATATATATATATATATATATATATATATATATATATATATATATATATATATATATATATCAAAAAGCAACACTTAAATTTATGATTTAAGTGTGAAAGATATCAAAATGAAGAAAGGAGTGCAAACGATTAATCATTAATATCTTGGGGGATTGCGACCCCTATTCCTGATTAAAAGCGTGCTTTTTATTCCTTAGAAACACTCTCAGAAACGGTGATCGCTCGTAGCAGTTCCAAAGTGTGCATGGGAAAAAAAGCATCCATGTGGAAACAACATCCGTATTCAAAGACCGAGAAAGCCTGAAACGGCTCGTAAAGAAGTCAAACATCATACAGTTAAAGTTTGAGAACGATGTTCAAGGATCCAAAAGAAGATACTTTCTTTATACTTAAAACTGCGAAGAAACAATCACAGTTAATACAAAGTTACCGTTTTATCTAATGACAACAGATCGTTAAAATCTGCATAAAATACATTGTCTTTGTCAAGAGCTTTACAGTAATTTAAATAACAAGTTTTTAGGAATCCAGTAGGATATCCGTTTTCCAAAGCCATTCTAATCAATTGTATATGTATCAAATATATGTATCAAATCTATCTATCTATATATATATATATATATATATATATATATATATATATATATATATATATATATACTCTAGCTGAGAAACTTATTGGTAGACTTATTTTATTTGCGGACTATTAATAGGACTTCAATATTTGAGTGACTTAATTACCAAATTTTCTGCTTTCCCTTTGGTAGATAAGTCCCTGGAAGGTTACCCTGTTGATGGTGAAATCTTGATTCGATTCGAAAAGATAAACTCGCCTTTTTTAGAAAAGGTCCACACAAATCGCCAAAATCTGAAATCAAAGACGACATATGCACAAATGTATCATTTAAATTCACATTTCATACGTAAATTTGACGACACAGAAAAGACTAATTCCATAACTCTAGGACTAACTAGTCTCAAGATATTTTAGTTGTGTCGCATTTTTGCATGTGGTCTTTACAAATCCGCCTACTCTCCAAATGAAAAGGAAAATTGAATTTAAACTGTAAATTCAGTGTCATTTCAAATAATTTTCCGAATCATTTTGTGCAATTAAACTCAATTTAATAATTTGTGAAAGAAATAATGAGAAAATGAGTATGGATTTATAGGGAAAACCATCGCATCATGTTTTTAATCAGTATTCATTTAAATTAATGCCCCTCTGGGTATTGCGTGTCATAAGTCCGTAATATAAATGCATCTTTGTTCAAATCCCCATTAAAGTCAAATCCATAATTAGCTAATTAGCCAGTGATAATATCTGACAAAATAGCAGGGACAAAAAGTAGTCTTACTATATTACAACTTCGTTGCAACAAACATGGCTGTCTTTTAGCAATGCTATTGCACTATTAAAGGCGCCACCGTAACTATGGTGTCCGGAACGACGTAATTTTGACTGCATTTTCCTATATGCCGGATGATTGGAAAGCCCAAGGTGTCTCTCTATTGTTACGGCATTTAGTGCGGGGGTATCTGTTGCAATATCCTAACATGAAAATTCGGATATGTAATATGCTTTTGTCCCAGCATTGAACATATCAATATTCTTGATTCTAGTTACATCTCGCAATCCAAATAATAGCCTAAGCAGATGACGTCACTTCCTACAGCGTTCTACATCCATGACAACTCGACCGCATACTAAGGTCTTGAATTAGTCTTGGTTAGGTCTTGAATTGACATTGTAAATTTAAGCATCTTTTGAGCTCGAGTGTATAAACATAATTTTTACTAGTCGTATAAGCATTTTTTCTATTGCATTTAAAGGATTTATCTTCCTGTAACTTTTAGTCGGATTAAGGGTAGAAGAGGTGCATTAAAAAAAAACCTATTTATATTATTTCATCCGTTATGTTGTTCATGCTTATTTCCGGTAATGTTTCTTATCAGGAACTATTTTATTTACAAATGCCAGGCATTTGCCAACTAAGCCATTAGCCTACTAGTTTCCCAAAATCTTTGAACAATACAACTAAAACCATCAAATACAGTATACTTGTCTGAAGCTCCTCTATTCATATGTTGTCCAGAATTATATAAAGTACAATTAAGTGAATTCCTATCTCCAATTCTAAATAAATGGGCATTGATGTGATCATGTCCAGTAGGAAGACGAAACAAAGAAACAGCCGAACATTTGATATTTTGAATCAGCAAGGCAGAACCACTCCCAGGCAGTTAGTTCTCTTCGCTTCATTTTATAAGTCGGATTTATATTTAATTCGTATTAGGAACTACATTATTTTGACAAAGCTATGGAATGATGTATAATATCTTGTTATATTCTTAATTGCTGTAAATAATAAAATTATATATATTTAATTATTTCTGCTAAAATGCAGTGTTCACACTATAATATAAATATACCATAATAAAAATCGCATCGATACTTTTTTAGACGATGCTTACTATATATGGATACAAAAGTGTATGAGCAACTTATTGTATAAAAATGATTCCTTAATTTGTGCTCATATTTTCATTACAGTGGTTTTACGTTTCTGGACAAATCAATTTTCTTACATAATAATATAATACGTCAGTGTGTGTCTGTTTACTTGAAATATCACAGACCACTCAAAAAAAAATAATTTCATAAATCCATTCGTTGATTAGTTATGAATGTTTAGCTGAGGCATATATTGGAATTTTTGAACAATTTTACCATGCTGCGGACCTCAGTGAACATAAAAACATCCTGGGAAGTGGACCAGACTCATTTTGTTTAGGAGAGTGGATATTTTAGGATTGTGTGAGAACATCCTTAGTATGCGGTCGAGTTGTCATGGATGTAGAACGCTGTAGGAAGTGACGTCATCTGCTTAGGGTATTATTTGGATTGCGAGATGTAACTAGAATCGAGAATATTGATATGTTCAATGCTGGGACTAAAGCATATTACATATCCGAGTAGCAGTCTAAAGTAAGTAGGTACATATTTAAGGCAAATAAGTGCTTGCGTGCATTTTTTAATTTAATCGTACGCTGGCGCACCAGACGACTAAGCTTTTCATAAAATATATTGCATTTGATTAATCTCTGCTTTAAATCTCGGGCAACGTCGGGTATATTTTCTAGTCATAGTATAATGATAATACAATATTTGACGAATTACATTTTTTCCAAAATGTATTCTTAAATAGGAATAACCTGTTGAGAACATACTATAAATGCTCATTTAGGAACAGTGTTTATTTTAGGTATGCATTCCAAAGATTATTCGCTCCCTCTGGAGACATTTTATATCAACCTAGTTTCCATTTATGTTACAGCATTTAGACATATTTATATACAGCAAATAGAAAACTTTCCCCTCGTAAGGTTTCTTTCGACCCTCCTCCCCCCCAGTCAAAATGTCCTGAGAGAAACATTGTGGAAAGCAAATGAATAGCAAAAAGTGGGTAAAATGCAACTCACTTAAATACAAATAATTTTAAATCGAAGATAATTCGATTCATTTTATGAAATTGAGCGAAAGATGGTTATATATTAATATTAATTATAAAATCAGCAATGTTTTACGCAAATCGCATTTATGGATTATTGGAAATGTTCTTCATTCAGATACCAACATCATGTTACATTTCATACAATGACGCATACTTAGGGCAACCACCCACGGAAGTAGAATAATTGGTTGGCACGGCATGCGGCCGATTACACACAGAATTTTCCATAAGATGCGAAAATTCTGTTACAGTGTTATAAAAGTTTAAGGGATGTAGATACATATACAAGTTTCACGAAACCTCTTATTCCAGTATCTCATCTAAATGATATAACAAGAAGGTATTTTTTAAACTGTGGTACACAGTTATACCGGGGATACGCTAAATGTTTACTTTATGTTCGTTCCCTGTGTTAACAAAATCCATGATTGTTTACAAAACTAATGTGGGATTATAACATTTAAGATAAGAAAAGAGTAATTTAATGGAATTAGAATATTTTTCATATTTTAAATGTCAAGAATATGTTCACTAATGAATATAAATTGTTTCATATTTACAGAATTCGATTCGTAGTTTCGCAAAGATTAAAACCGTGCCGCAAAGGCAGATATCAGCATTCGTTAAATGATTTCGCGCATTTTCAGACCTGTAGAAAGCTTGTAATTACTTATAATTAAACTAAAAAGTAAAAATACTGTTTTGTTACGGCGTTGGGAGACCGTCTGTGTTGGCTGCCTAAGTACGTCATACAAGCATCCAGTTTCAATATATTTATAAAAATTGAGCTAAGGACTTGTAAATTCACCAAAAGCACATATATATATATATATATATATATATATATATATATATATATATAAGTAGTATATATATGTACGTATGAGCGCACATGTACTTTATACACTAAAAACTATATTTTATAGCTTATTTTTATCTTTTTATATATAAAAAAAAAGGTCTCGATCCATTTTAATATTAAAAACATGATTTTATATTAAAATAAGACCTTTTTTACATTTAGACCAAATTTTAACTTTTTTTAAGATAAATGCATGAAAAAAGAGATCAAAAGATAGGCCGCTCCATTTTGGAGCTACCTTATACATAGGATGAAATTAAATAAATGCGTGAAAAAAGAGGACTTCTAAATGAATAGAAGTCCTCTAAGCTTTAAAATAAATGGGGGACCGTTAGTCCCCCCATAAAAGTTTGATTTTTTAAAACATAATTAAAGTCAGAAAATAAAGTGATTTAACACGATAGGTTTCATAGAATAAATAACTCTCTCATATTTGCCACCACCAGAATATATAAATCTACTTTGAAACGCGTCCACAGATAGAAAAGGCTCTTTAAGCTTTCTCATATCAGAAGCAAAAAAAAAATAAAAGTGTTTATCGACACAGCGAAGTTTTATCACTTCAAGCGTGAATGAAGATTTATTTGATAGATGGCAGCACTATCCAATGTACCAATCTAAAATAAAATATAGTAAAATTCAGCAAAAACCCCCTTCCCCCCGTAGACCTTTTCTGATGTTAAATACGTCTCAACACGTTGGGGGTTAGGGTCTACGGGGGGGGGGGAGATCCTTTTTTTTTTCTTAGGACTCCTCATCAGCCAGGCTCCTCATCAGTCAGTCAGGCCCTCTATTCAACACAGCCAAGATTCCATCTCCAATTTTCTATGACTGAAATAGACAAGGAATATACAATTAATATACTATATATATATATAGACTAATACTAATTAAATCTAATTAATTCTAATAAATAACGTACGGATCATATATTCACAGTGCACATGGAGATTTGAACCAGCATCTTTCTGATAGTAGACCATTGCTTTATCCATTCAGCCAACCCCGGGGCAATAACACATCAAAATTTTAAAAATATAAACATGACATAATATTTTTTAGTCGAAAAAAGTTAACATCTAAGACCTTTTCGACTAAAAAATAGTTTATAAATAATATAAAATAAAGAAGGATAGTTTTTGAAGAATATATACACAAAGTACTATAGTTTAATATATATTAAAAGATTAATAAATATTAAAGGAAGTGCTGCCATCTATAGCTTAGAAAAAATCAACAAAAGTAAGTTGTTCTTTACTAATCTCAAAATTATAATAATATTCTTACTAAGACTGCTGTTCCTTTTAACTCTAAAATATATTAAGCTTCCTCTAATTCATATTCATATTTATCATTAATCATACCTGAATACTTAAATAAAAATCTACCTTTATTGATTTCATATATAGATTCATCAGATAGCATACCGTGTTTATTTGCTAAATAATAATCTTTTTCAATAACTTTCACATATAACTTTACAATTACTGTATCTCCATATTTGGTTTTAATTTTTTTCAATGATATTAGATTATATTCCCCAGGATATAAATCAGTTAATTTAAGCGTCTTGGGATAACCTCTCAGTCTATTGAACTCTTCCATTTATTAGTAAACATTTCTTTATAAACTAAACATTATAGGGGGGGGATAGTCATCCCCCCTGAATTATAGAGATAAAATAGTTTTATAAACCCCTCTAATATATTAAAACTGCACTGACTTGTAGAAAATTATATAGAATTATCTGTCTTTCACATTATTTTTTCCTCTTTAGAAAGCGCGCCGCGTGTTGATTGATTTTTTTTGCGCCGGGTGTGAAAAGATAAGGATTGCTCATCTTTGACCTCGCTTCTAAGATTATTGTTTTTCTCAGTTGACTCAAGTAAGGCGGCACAATTTTTTCAGGATCATTTAATTTAAACATTTTTTATAAAATTCATGTCCAATAGAATAAATTCTTTGAAATAACATATAAAACTCCTAATCCATTCAATTTAATATCTTCATTTTCTTCTTTTTCAATTAATTCAGTCAACCTTTGAAAACTTTCTGATAATAGTTTTTTATTATGATCATATTTTATATATAAATCATACAATTCATTACAAAGATAAGTCATATAGTAAATTTCTTCAGAATTTGTAAAATTTAAAGCTCGAATATCACCTAAGCACTCATCCATTTATTAGTAAACATTTTTATAGTATGCTAAAGCTCTAGTATTCATACCATCTTCTAATATAAATCTTTTATCATCTTTTGCTGATAAAGCTATCTTGTTCACTTGAATTGAATACAATTCATGTTTCTTACTTCTAATTAAATTCTGTGTTCTATATTGATCTTTTTTATTTAATAAACAGTCTTTATAATCCTCAAATGATATTCTGTTTTTAACGGTACTAGTCTTAGTACCTTTAGACCTCTTAATCTCAACATTTTTATGGTCTTCATTTTTATTATTATATTCTTCAACACTCTGTTTTTCTAATCTTATTGAATACATTTTACTTCTTAAACCTACAAATTCTTCCATAATCACACCGTTATTTTCATCTTTCATTTTACCTAATACTTTTTTATTACATCTAGGCATATTATACAGATTATTTACTTGATAATCAGATGTATCGAAATAATCAATCATAGACTTCATATCTTCATAAAAGTCATCTGTTTGAATATCATATATAAAACTATCTGTATCCATATATAATAACTTAATATTATCTTTATATCTCGGTTTCATAACATTATAATGAAAATCATACATTAAATGTTTAGATAAATCTAATATACTCATTCCAACATAAATCGGTTTATTAAAATATAGTTTTGTTTTTTTCATGTGAACAGCTACCAAATTTTCATCAAAAATAGTTCTACATTTGAAATTAGGTTTAGCAATTAATTTTTTAACTTGATCATAATTACAACATAATCTTACATCAATTCGCTTTCTTATAGATTCCATTGTTTTTCCAAATATAGAATTATTCATTAATTTATAAAAATCTTTCTCAAAATCATTAGCAGCTATCTTTCTCATTTCAGTGTTTAAATCTATATATTTTTTTAACCAATTCGATTGTTTAAATTGCAATACTCTATGTACTCTTACAGCCTTTAAACCCATTTTCAAATATTGTTTTAAACTTCTATAATGAACTACATATTTCTCTTTATCATGTAAAGTTGTTAATAACTTACCTTGTTTC
This sequence comes from Amaurobius ferox, assembly GCA_951213105.1. Taxonomy (NCBI): domain Eukaryota; kingdom Metazoa; phylum Arthropoda; class Arachnida; order Araneae; family Amaurobiidae; genus Amaurobius; species Amaurobius ferox. The sequence continues at coordinate 149,652,229 of OX578139.1, read as the reverse complement.
GAATTTTCAGGTATTCTTTTTTCAGGACATAATGGTAAATCTGAATGATAATCATGTAACTCTTTTGGATATCTTAAACTAATTTCAAATATATATCCAATATCTGAATCATCTTTTATTTTATTGTTATATAATTCACGTTTAACGTAATTTATTTCATTACACCATTTAAATTCTCCATATGGTAAATATTGACTCATAGCCCATCCATATAAATTATTAGCATCTAAATACATTAAATAATTGGATTTTTTACTATTATCATAATTTTTCTTATATTTATTATTAGCTTTTCCATATCTATTACAACATTGTGAAACACCTCCTCTTAAACCTTTTTCTATCATGAGAATCATATCATAATCATTTAATAAATCTAATTTAACATTTGTTATTTTTAACATTGCATCCCAAGATAAACCAGGAGCAGTAAAATACCAATCTGGATCTAATTTATAAGTTTTTAAACAAACATCTCTAAAATTTTCAAATACATCTGTTAAAATTAATACATCTGTTTTAACATATAAATCTGTATATTTACCTAAATTTTTTATATTAAATTCTTTCCAAACACGTTGAGCATGTTTATATTCTTCATCAGTTATATTACATTCATTCAATTTATTATAAAATTTATCTTTTGAAGGTAATTCTGTTTCTTTGTATTTATCTCTAGAATCCATATAATCATAAGGATATACACCTTTTCTTGTAATGAGATCTAATTTATCATCAGGAAAATGTAATGATGTCTCTCTAAATTTTGATTTTAAGTATTTAATATATTTCATTTTTCGTATTTTTGGAGGATATCTATTTATTTATTTCTCTGGTCTCAAGTTTTTTGATAAATTATCTAAACTGCAAGACATAAATTTAAATGTATCAATAAATCTCAATTTCATACCTCCTATTTTTTTGCTGAAAGATATATATTTTACTTCAGTATTAGGTATAACATCTATTTTTGATTGATCAAATCCAAGTTCTTTTATAAACAAATGAGAATCATAACCTGTTAAATTATGAATTTTTACTGGAATAAATTTTGGAATTTGATAATTTAAATTACAAACATTATCAGCTGGACCTCTATATTTTCCAGTTATATGACAATGATCAATTACTTTATCATCATTTAAGATTTGATTTTCACATATATGACAAATATTAGTTCTTTTATAATGATTTTCATCGAACTCTATCATTGATTTGATATTTTCATATTTTTTAGTTTTGTCTTCTATAATTTTTTCAATTTTAAGAGTATCCTCTTTTAACATAGATACAAACTTTTTTATTGTATCTGGTCCTCTATAAACAACAGGAGGTTTAAAGTATTCCTTTTCATATTTGATATAATAACAAAATGCATCTGCTACATGTTTTTGATATTTCACAGTATATTATTTAGTTTGATCTTGCTCACATGTATCAATTTTAGGTAAGAGAGATTCAAAATCAGCATATATAGTATATGGTACTCTCATTTTTCTTTCATGATTTTTAAATTGAATAACTTCATCTTTTTTAGGCATATTAATTGTGACAGCATCTTTACAGTATTCCACATGTATCTTTAATCTTTCCTCAGAATAAAAATAATTTAAACATCTATCACATAAAAATATACGATGATTAGTAATTTGTGATCTGATCAAACTATTCATATTTTTAATCCAACAATAATGATCTTTCATATAAAACAAGTTTACATGTTTTTCTAATTTATTGTTAGTTATTCTAAGTGGATAAATTGAACCATCATAACTATAAACATTTACAGATATATTATTTAGTTTTTCAAATTTCTTAATATTGTCTAATGAAACAGGAAAATCAATACCTTTAAAATTTAATTCATCTTTATATTGTTCATATTTTGACACTCTTTGAGGATCTTTTTTTACAGGATGAATTGCTGATAATATTGACCACATAAAACATTTATTATCTTTATTTTTTACATTTATTATGGCTTGTTTAGATTTAATTTTTTCAGGTAAATCAATATAACTTGATCCTCTCAAGGGTTGATACTTATTTATTCTCAATTCTAAAAATTTAATTTCTTCAAGACTCCAACCAGATCCTTTTGATATAAAATCATCAGATTCATTTATTAAGTTGTCAATAACATAATCATAAAAAGTATGTAAATCATTAGATTTTAATATAATTTGATTCTCAGTTTTGAATGTAAATTCTTGAATTTCTTCATTCAATTTATACAAACAAAACAATTTAAAATTTACCTTTATTCCATTAAATTCTTTCATAATATGCTTTATTTTTTCTATTACAACCTTTCTTTTCTCTTCTAAAAATTCTAGAGGGATTTTAATATTATTATAATTATTAATTCTGTATGATCTTAATCTAGATTTATAAGCAGTTTCATATTCCTTAATTTCTACATTACCTTCATCTAATGCTTTTTTATGTTTTCGACTTGATATGTGATTATCTAAATGTTTATAATATATACCGCAAATAATACATTTTCTTATTTGTTTTGATCTTTTAATCATTAAGTCTTTCTTTATATGTTCTTCTTCATCTTCATAATATTTACCACATATACGACATTTTCTATCTTCTGTAAATAACTTTTAAAGATTTTCTTCTACTGTAACTACATTTTCTTCAGGAAAGACAGATTTAAAACCATTTTTATCAAATCTTAAATTAAAAGAATCAAAAATCTTTTTAATTTTTTTAAGTTTTTTAGGTTTATTAATAAATATTTTTTTCTTTTTTTCCAAGTATGCTGACAAATCTAAATTTAATAAATCTACTAAAACAGGTTTATATTCACCTGTTTTTCTGATATATTTAGTTAATTAATTTAATTAAATCAACCTTCTTACAACCTTTAGGTTGTTTAATATTCAATTGTTTTACTACTTTTCTAAGTTCATTAATAGTCTTTGACTTTAAGTTGAGCTCCATTTATTAGGAAACATTTTTTACAATACTTTTTCCAAGATGCTTACTGTGATAAATACTTTTTAAATGCCTCTTTTTGTGTGTATATGTATATTGCATACCACATTCACATTTAAATTTTTTATATTTGATTATGGAATCACAACATTTACAATGACTTTGGAAATAAATTTTTTCATTTCTATGATATATGTAAAACTCATTTACCGATTTCATAGTCAAACAGTGTATGCACTTTTTTGTAAGCTCCATTTATTAAGAAACATTTCTTGAAATACTTTGTAAAAAATCATTCCATATTTTTTCATATTTCTTTTTAACTTTTTGAACTTTTATATTATTTTCAATATTAAAAATATCACAAATCTTTTTCATAAAATAGTAATAGTTAATTGATTTCTCATAATACATAAAATCTAAAAATTTTAAAAACATATCCTCAACTTCTTGAGAAATATTATATCTCCTTCTTAATCGATTAAAATAACAAACTCTACTATTATATCTTTGTTTTAAACTTTCGTAATCGATAACATAAAAATGTTCTTCTTTTTCCGAATCATAGATTAATTTCATCTTATTCATTTATACTAATTCAGATGTCCAACTATTAAATTCATCAGGATATCCTAGCCATTTTACATAATACTTATTTCCTTTCTTTTTTATGATTTTTTCAATTTTATATACATCATCTTTTTTATTATATTTTACCATTTCATTTTCATAAAAAGTTCCTTCAATTTCTTTACTGTTTAAATCTTTTAATCGATAAGTAATTGGATCTGTTTTCAATACTTCAGAAATTATAAAAATCTCTTCAGTGAATGTAGAATCATCTACTTTCCTGAATGTTTTCTTAATTGTAGATATTCTAACACTATCTCCTATCTTAAATTTAGGTTTTTTCATGATATTTTTAGTATATAAATTTTTATAAACTTGAGATTCATTTTCTCTAGCCTCAACAGGTGTCATTTTTATTGACCTATGATATGAATTGTTATAATTTTTAAGTAATTTGGGTAATACATCAATATATCTTTTAGTATTGTTAGCATGCATATATTTTATAATTTTTTCTCTTATACTTCTATTAAATCTCTCAGCTATTGCAGATTTTATTTCTTTATTTTTAGTTGTAAACCAATGTATATTATTATCTTTAAATAATTTTTGTGTCTGTTTTCCTGTAAATTCAGTACCTTCATCTGTCAAAATGAATTTTGGTATTCTTTCTTTAAAAACTTGTTTAAAACCTTGTACAACTTCTTCAGATGTTTTTCTTTTTATAGGAAAAGCCCAAGCATATTTATTAAAAGCATCTATAACCGTTAACAAATAATTAGTTCCATCATTATATTTGCTATAATTTTTTATAAATAACAAATCAGCGTCAAATTGATTATTACTGTTTGGAACATAAACCCTTCTTCTTTTAAATTTACGAATGACAGGTTTATATCTAGTATATACATCTTGTTCATGTAAAAATTCTTCAACATTAGGTAACCCTGTTTTTCTTTTCAATTCATTAATTCCACAATAACCTGTTTCTGGATTATAATATGTCTCTTTTAACTCCCTAAAAAAGTATTCTTTTTACTTCCACAAATAGTACAGATACCTTTACCAACAGGTTTATTATTTTTAGAAGTAGTTTTATAATAATTTTTAGTTGGGGTTTTATCTTTACACTTGACACAATATATAGAAATACCTAATCCAAAAGTTTTTTTAACTTTAATAATAGGTTTAATAATTCCTCTAGCTAATCTTTCTTGAAATGTTGGATCTTGTATAGCATTTAAATTATCTATTAATTTTTGATCAGCAACATGTCTCAGTTTTGTATCTTTTGTTTTATTGTAATCAATATCATGTTCTTTACATGCTTTATCAACTCTATTTATTCCAGGATCACCTCTTTTTAATCTTTTTTCTAATTTTGTATTTGGGCCACAATATTGATATCCTGGTAAATGCATTTCTGGAAGATTTACTTTAGCTTGTATCCATCCAACAATATCACCACCTTTTTTACAAACCATTTATTTATTTAGAAATTTATATCCATTCAATTGCATTTGTTTTACGTATTTTTCAACTGGATTAAATTTTAAACTTTTTATGAAATCCTTTTCACACATATAAATTTCTTCTTCTGTCATATCCTTAGCTTTAAACGAATTAATGAGTTCTTTATAAAAATTATAACAATGTCTATATTCTTCTTTCCTTTCTGCTATTTTTAATGTGAGATCTATGGCTTCTACTATACCAACTGATAAACTTAAAAATGCAAGAGGTAGAAAGGCTATTGCTGATAAACCTGTTCCACTTAGAATAACCTTACTTACTGATAATGAAATACTTATCTTTTGATACATATTTCTACTCTTTCTGTAAACATATAATCTTTTTTCTAAATATACATCCATTTATATAGGATTAAATTTTTCCTGTATCTCATTTCTGAATTCACTAAATCTAACATAAAAAAATCGTATTTTTCTTGAACACTTTTATTATACATTTGTTTGAATTCTTCAGTACTTAATAAACCATCTATCTCTCTTATAATCTGTTGATTTTCTTTTGGTTGTAGAGTGAAAAATATATCGTAATTACAGTTCCTTCTTATATTGATAGGTGTTAAATAATATGACTGAGTTAAATAAATAAAGGATGCGTTTTTCTTTCTACCTCTGATAAATAATTCTTCGATGTTTTTTTGATCTTTCTCAATCACACAATCATCAAAAATAACTAAATTCTTTAATGTAGGATTTAAATCATCTACATTAATAAAATTATGATCTGAAGAAAATAATACTTTTTTTTTGAATTTATCATATAATTTTAATAATCTTTTCTTATTCTTTATATTCTTACATTTTAAAATATCTTCTCTTTCTATATCTTCAAACAATGTATATATTTCTTGTAATTTAGAATATTTAGGTTCGTATAAATCTTTTGCACATATATATAATGCATCAAAAAATAATAAATCATAAATCAAATTAAACAGTAAATTTGTTTTACCCTAACCTGAAGATCCTACTATAAGTAATCTAAATGGATGTTTAGGTAACAAAGGATGTTGTTTAGGATCAGGTAATTCTTCTGGTTCTGTGTAATCTTTAATTTTTATCATAATTTACTAGCAGTAAAAATAAAATTTGCTGCAGTAAAAAAATTAATATTATATAAATGAACTTAGAAAAAGAACGGAAACACAAGTTTTTAAAGCAAATAAAAGATTCAATTAAAATAGTAAAAATAGAAAAAGAAATAAGAAAGAATAATGAAGATCAACTAAAAGAAAAAATAGGTATTCAAAAAACCTTAGAAGAATTTCATAAACCAGTCACTCAAGAAATTGAAAAATATGAAAAATCAAATAAAGAAGTTGTGAAAAGTATTCAAAATGTTGTAGAAAATATTACATTTCCATCTATAGAAGAGCCTATTGAAGCTGTGAAAGAATTAGTATCTTATACTTATGATATTGATCAAAATTTAAATTTAAAATATTTAAAAGAGGAAAAATTATACAGACCGTCAGTATTTTTAAACGATCAAGAAAAATTAGAGGAGATGTATGGAAGAGCTAAACAGTTAAAAGAAGGATTATCTAAGAAAAGAGGCAACTTAAAAAGTACAATTTCTAGAGCTAAAAATTTTTTAGAGGAGGAATTAAACCAGAAAAAGAATGATATAAAAGAAATTAAAAATAAAGAAAATATGTTGCAAAATTATATGCATAGATTAAATATGATTCGAAGTAGCAAAGAAATGAAGGTAGGTAAAGGATTGAATGTATTATCAAATTTAACAGAAAAAATATGTAACGGAAGTAAATCAAAGAAATTGTATAATCAAGTAACTTTATTGTTAGATATGTTATTAAAAAATAAAGAAATGACTTATAATGATGTACAACAATATCATAAACAATTTCTCTGTTAATAAATGATAAAAAATAAAGTTTATTTGAGTGAAGGTCAGAAAAATAAACTTAAATCAGCTTTTAAAAATAAAGTAGAAGTAACATTACAAATAGATAAATCTAAAACTCCTAATCATGAGATGTATTTAACTAAAACTCAAATTAATCATATTAATGATAAAAAAAGAATTACAATCAGTAAAACTCAATTAGATAAAAATGGAGGATTTTTACCATTTCTATCGGCACTTATACCCTCTTTAATAACCGCTGCTAAATTAGCAGTTCCAGCATTAGCAACAGGTGCTTTATCAGGATTAGCTAGTTCAGCTGTACAAAAAAAGGGATCTGGGAAAAAAAAAACTTGGAAAGGGAGTATATCAACAGTGGGAATTAGAGACAAAATGATTATAGAAAATATGAAAAATGAAAAAGGATTTAGAGGTGTGTTTACCTCCGATTTATTACCTAAAACTATAGGAAAATTTGAAAATGGAATCATTAATTTTGATGTATCAACAGGTCCCGGAACTCATTGGGTTTGTTATTATAATGATCCTAAATATAAATATGTGGAATATTTTGATCCGTTTGGTGAATATGACAATATGAAGAAGGACTATATTCCTAAAAATATTAAATCATTTCTTGTTACATCTAATAAAAAAATAGGTTATAATGATAGTTTTTTACAGAAACCTTCATCTGTGAAATGTGGCATATTTTGTATGAAATATATAAGAGAAAGGAATAAAGGTATATCACCTAAAAATGTTCTCAAATCATTTCCTACACAAAAACCTAGTGACTATAATGAAAATTTTGTTATGTATAAATGATAAAATTAAAATCTGAAGGTCATGAGAAATCAGAGGAATTTACTGTAAATTTTATTACACCTCTTAAAATAAAAAAATTAGCTTTACACTCATTCTCTATGGAAGTTTCCTGGTTTAATATAAGTAAGAATTATGGAAATAACAAATTTAGATTGTTAGACAAAGATATCAGTTCAGATATAACAATTATTATCTCAAATGGTAATTATACTGTAAGAGGTTTAAATGAGTATATGATGAAAATATTTGGTAAGGATCCACCTGCGAAATTTGGTATTATTGAAGCAAGACAAAGAATATCTATTAAACTGAAAAAAAATTGGGTAATTGATTTTACAGAAAGTAACTTTCATAAAATTATAGGCTTTTTGAAACCGACATATGGAAGTTATGATGAAGAAACAGAGATTGAAGGTGAACATATTGCTGATATATCTAATGGAAATGATAATATTTATATTCACTGTGATGTTGTAAAAGGATCTTTAATAAATCAATATAATTCAGAAGTCATATATTCTTTCACTAATAAAAACCCTCCAGGTAGTATAATTTCAAAAGAATTTAATAATTGGATATATTTTCCTGTTAAAGTAGATCCTGTTGAAAGAATAAAAATGAGGATTACTAATCAAAAAGGTGAATTAATAGATTTAAATAAAGGAGCTGTAGAATTTAATTTTATTTCTTCTTAAATAAATGTATAGAAGAAAAAGTAAAAAAATACAAGGATTTTTAAAGGTTTTATTGAAACCTAAGAATATATTAAATGTAATATTTTCTATGAAAAAGAAAGGAGGTGGTTTAAAAATTCTTCCTAAATAAATGATTTATGATTTAAGTGATACTCGTTATTATTATAATGATCACATTAAAAGTTATGAATTAAGAGAAATTCATCCAAAAGAACATAGTTCAGATGAGAATGCTACCTATGTTTTTCATATTAATGATACTAAAGCAAAAATTTTATATTCTAGAGGATATCTTGAACTAAAATTAAAAATTACAAAAAATGATAAATCATCCATTGGAAACGAAAATGTGAGTCTGGTAAATGGTGGAGGTTTTATCAAAACTTTAAAAGTACATATAGGAGATACTGAAATTGAATCAAATACACAGTCAAATTTTTCAATCATGAATCATGTTTTAAGATTAATTCATTATACTCCTGATTATGTAACATCACAAGCTCAAAATGAATTTTTTTATCTAGATACATCTGATTCAGCTGACCGTAATGAGTTCAAATATGATGGTAATTTAGAAGATACTACTAAAATAACTGAATTTTTTAATAATTTGAAAATGAATAAAGATTATAACGAAGGATTCGTAAAGAGATGGGAACTAACGAAAGATAGCAATGTCATTAAAATATGGACACCTTTAAAAGATATAATCTATTTCTTTAGAGAATATGAAAAGATAATTTCAGGTTTTGAAGTGAAAATAGAAATTCAAAGAAATGAAAATAAAAATATGATGTATACTAATATAAGAAACGAAAATTATAAGGTAGTAGTTGAAGGTTTAACCTTACATTTACCTTATATAGAATTAAAAAATTCTACAGAAAGTTTGTTTCTGGAATCATATCTATCTAATAAAGATATAGAGGTAAATTGGTATCGACATAGATTTAAGATGGTAGGCCCTTATAGAAGCAACAGTGGATCTGTGACAGCAACTACAGCGTCAGATGAAGTTTTAAGTGTCTATGTTATTCCTCAATATGTTGAAAGAGATAATAATTATGAAAAAAATAATATGATATTTGATCTTATAGATATGGCAGAATGCTGGTTGATGATTAATAATAAACAAGTTCCTCTTATGCGTTATAAAACAAATTTTGCTAATAAAGATTATATTAGAGTGTATGAAGCTCTTTTACATGAAGGATTATATGATAATAATACAGATACAGGACCTTTGATAAATAAGGAGAATTTTGGTAAACTGTATCCTATTTTTCCTTTTGACTCATCATATCATGAAAACTATACCGATTTAAATAATTTAGATATTGAATTTAATTGGATAACGAATAGTCAAAAGGAATATAAGTTTTATTTTATTTTTAAAGAAAGAAAGAGATGTTTTATAAATTTAAAAAATAAAACTATAACAATGGTTAAGAGTTTAAAATCTTAAAATTAAATAAATGAGTGCTTATTATCCACCTTATGATGATCAAATGAAAGAAGGACCTATTGGACCTCCAGGTACAGGTTTTAAATTAATGAATGATGGAAATTATGAAATGGAAATTAGAATTTTAAAAAATTGTGAAAATCCTATAGATGATTTAGATTTAACCACTAAAAGATTTGTTTTGAATAAAATAGAGAATAATCATCATGAATTGAGAGATCATATAGAAACTAAATATGATGAGAGTTTTTTATCCTTTACTGTAGAAACAGGCAAGAGAATAAAAGAATTAGATGAAACAACTTTACATTCTTCAGAAGGAAAAGCTTTTGATGCAAAAGGAAAAATAATAGGAAATGTTTCAGATCCTAAAGATGAAAAAAATGTTGTGAATAAAAGATATTTTGAAAAAAATTCGTTAATATTACAGAATGATAAATTTGATGCAAAAAATAAAATAATTACGAATGTTTCTGAACGTCAAAATGATAACGATGTTGTCAATAAAATATATTTAGATAATAGAGATATCTGGGTTACTATACTAGATGATTTTCATACAGATGGGGATTATAAAAAAGTAAATTTCAACCTGATGAGCTCAAAATTACTAGATCAAGAGATGCGATTATCTACCGATATGTATATGAAAATTTCTATATATATAGATATATATGATACAGTAGAAAGTAAATATATTTATGATAAAAGTCCATTGATATCTCTGGAAATCAATGGTAAGGAAATTTTAAATGTTAATAGAGATGTAGTAACCTGTTTTGCTTATGGTAAACGTGATGATATTATCACATTAAAGATAAAATGTGATGGTAACGCTTTAAAACCTTATATGCATATTGAAAAAATTTCTTTCTAATAAATGGATATTGATTGGAATGAATTTTCCAGAAAAAATTTATCTGAAGATGTAATTAGAAATCTTATTAGTCATGTAAATTGGGATTTAGTTTTACAATATTCAACACTGTCTGAATCTTTTATTGAAGAATTTGCTCAACCTGATGATTGGCCTAAAATTTCTAGATATCAAAAATTATCAGAAGATTTTATAGAAAAATGTAAAGATAAAGTAGATTGGGTAAACATATCTCAATATCAAACTTTAAGTAACGAATTTATCATAAAATTTTCTGATAATTTAGATTTATACAAAGTATCAATATTTCAAAATCTTACAGAAGATACCATGAGAGAATTAAAAGATGATTTAAATTGGTTGTATATAACTAGATATCAAACATTTAGTGAAAATTTTATAGAAGAATTTATGCATAAATTAGATTTTTGTTATTTGATTAAATATAAATTTGAGCTATTACCTGATCACTTTTTTAATGTTTATTGGAAAAAAGTACAAGCAATACAGATGAGTGAATTAAATAAAAAGTTTGGTCATAATGAAATAGAACCTTACCAAGAGAAAATTGTTGAAGAGATATATGAAGTTAAATCAGTCTTGAGAGAGAGTGTTTATCTTTTGAGACAATTAACTAACAAAGAGGATAAATAAATATTTAATAAAAATGTTTCTATATAAATGGATGTTGTATATAATAATGGTATGGAAAAAAAAACTATGTCTTTCTTAAATATAGAGAATCCTACTGAAGTGAAATTTATTTTTATATTATATTGTGATACATCTCTTGAAGGAATAGAAAATTTAACTAATTTAAAAGAATTATATTGTGAGGGATATAAATTAACATCTCTTGATGAAATAAAAAATTTAATAAATTTAGAAACATTAGATTGTAAAGATAATAGATTAAAATCTCTTGATGGAATAGAAAATTTAGCGAATTTAAAAGTATTAAAATGTAGAGGAAATAAATTAACATCTCTTGAAGGAATAGAAAATTTAACGAATTTAGAAACATTAAATTGTAATAATAATAGATTAACATCTCTTGAAGGTATAGAAAACTTAACTAATTTAGAAACATTAAATTGTAATAAAAATAAATTAACATCTCTTGAAGGTATAGAAAATTTAACTAATTTAAAAGAATTAAATTGTAATAATAATAGATTAACTTCACTTGAAGTTATAGAAAACTTAACTAATTTAGAAATACTATCTTGTAGTGAAAACGATATTACATCTCTTGAAGGTATAAAAAATTTAACTAATTTAAAAGAATTATATTGTGTAGATAATAGATTAAATTCACTTGAAGGAATAAAAAATTTAATAAATTTAGAAATACTATCTTGTAGTGAAAACGATATTACATCTATTGAAGGTATAAAAAATTTAACTAATTTAAAAAAATTATATTGTAGAGAAAACGATATTACATCTCTAAATGAATTAATATTTTTGCCTAGAATAAATGAAATACGGTATGATGAAGATAAAATACCCATGATGTTAAGAAGATTTAGAAATAATGTAGGATTTCCAGTCTTAAAAAAACTCAGTCCATAAAACGCGTCCGTAATTTTCAGACACGTTTCATCATCAATAAGTTCCAATATATTTTGAGTCACTTTGTAATGAAGATCTTATATTTAGAGGATTCATTCTCTCTTTTTTCATATAAATCCTTTTTATTTTCTAAAAAAACTTTGAAAATAATTTTTTTCACCGTAATTTTATGGGGGGACTAACGGTCCCCCCATTTATTTTAAAGCTTAGAGGACTTCTATTCATTTAGAAGTCCTCTTTTTTCACGCATTTATTTAATTTCATCCTATGTATAAGGTAGCTCCAAAATGGAGCGGCCTATCTTTTGATCTCTTTTTTCATGCATTTATCTTAAAAAAAGTTAAAATTTGGTCTAAATGTAAAAAAGGTCTTATTTTAATATAAAATCATGTTTTTAATATTAAAATGGATCGAGACCTTTTTTTTATATATAAAAAGATAAAAATAAGCTATAAAATATAGTTTTTAGTGTATAAAGTACATGTGCGCTCATACGTACATATATATACTACTTATATATATATATATATATATATATATATATATATATATATATATATATATATATATATATATATATATATATATATAATATATAAGATGGAAAATGGAAGTTATTAAAGATATAGAAGTGTTATAGCATATATGCGCAAAGCAGCTACAAATACTATACACGATATAAATATAAAAAGTATAAAAATAATTTTAGAAGTGAAAAAATAAGGAAGGCTTAGCGAGAAGCTTACTTAATGGCGGTAAGGGGTTGTGACCTTACACCCCAGTTGTCAACAAGCTTGTCATAAATGCCGCGGCATTGCACTCCTGGGCGCCAGCCCTGGCTGAAGCCAACCGCCGGAGTGACAATAACTGTGGCAATACGAATTATAAAGAGTTAAGTTTAAAGGTTATATTAAAATTAATTCAAAATTGTTTCTTAATCATTGAAAACATGGCCGTTGATCTCATAAAGTGGAATTAACATTTAAATCGTACATTGCTCGTTGTTGTGCCGCATAACCCTCCAATTATTTTTACCTCTTGTGTAAGTCCTGAAAAGAATTATTAATTAATATTAAAAAGATTAGGCTATTTTAAACTTAAACAATATCATTTATTAACAACATCAATTTATCAAAAGCACTTATTTTCAACAATATCAACTTTCAATTATTATCAATTTTCATTTAATATTTTAGCTAGGGGAGATACGACATACATACCTTACAGTTTAATCATCGGCTGATCACGCTGAATCTTGCATCCGTCTTATTGCTGACCGTACGATCACAACACTTTCGTGTGTGGCTTGCATCTCGTACTTATAGTCAACTGTAAAAACCTGCTGCAACAATACCTCGAATGAAACTTCTTTCAACAACACATTTCGTGTCAGACTTACTTCTGCAACATTTTGTATCCTAGGTCCTTCTACCACATTTTGTATCAGAGTCACTGCCACCACATTCTGGATCCGAGCCACTTGTGGTTCCTTCGGCGGGGGGGGGGGGTAGCTCCGCCCTTCTTCTCCTTGGTGCTCATTGGTTCTTCTGAACCCAATGGTATCACTTGACATTTATCAAGGCCCCTCTCAGCCCCTTTGGCTTGGGACACCCAAATTTAATGTATTTGACCTAAAAGTTCACGTTGTTGTAAACACCGGCGCCAGCCAGACTCGAGCTTTGTTAGTCGTTCTATGCACCATAAATATTGCAATAAAAATGCCTCATGTGAGGACATATTCTGGCCCCACATATCTCCCCACAGACAGAAAAAAAAGAAGCAAAAAAAAAAAATTTAGAACCATCAGAGTTCGAAACCAAAGTTCGATGCACTTGAAACTCTGTAATTGGCATTTTTCACTTTCTTTTGGACAACGTCCGTCCAGAAAATGTTCAACAGTCTTGCTGTAACAGAAAAGTTTTTTGCACACATAAAATACACAAAATAAACATAAGTTACGTACTCATGAACTTTACCAGGTCCAGCTTTCAATTGAAGCTAAATTGAATTTTGAGTATTTAAAAATATTTTTAAACATACGCACATTCACTTTGAAATGTCACACACTACTATCTTCTTTTATATTTTTAACATCATTACACATTTTTTTTTTGTACAAATTACACATTATTATTTTTTTAACACAATTCTTACATACTTCATCAAACATTTTTTTTTAAATTGATAACTTTATCACATATATAACATTTTTGCTGAACCCTGATACTGGTACACTTATTATACAATCACATATTTTTTTCTTTTTTTTACATCAGCCATTGAAAAAAATTATATACTTTTAACAGAATTCTTATAAAGCCCCTCGCATTTGCATATGGTGTGACATCTTCCCTTTAAAAAAAAATTCTTTCTTACAACGCTTTGTATGTAAACAAACCAACAACCCCTGATTTGTGACAGGTATTGATTGATGTCTTCAACAAGATCATTAGAAGAAGTCTTCTACTTTTAAACCACTCGACACCGGAAGTGAGAAGCCGGAAGCGTTCAAAACCCCTTTCCGAAACTCGGACTCTCGGTAATGACTTCTTTTCCATTTTAAACGTTTCTTTAAACGGTGATTAGCAGTAACGCATTTCCTCAACTCAACTTACTCTTCCCAAATGACAAAGCAGTACGAAGAGGACAACGTGCAGCGTGGACTTGCTTCTCGCGCTCTTCAAAAGCCTGTACCCAAGTATTGTAAAACTTTCATTCATCCACTCGACGTGTTCTATAAACGTCGACTTATTCTTTTTAAATATATATACCTCCTCATTATTTAATTATCAATTAATTTATATCTGCTAATCAACCTTGTATACTTGCATGCTGCAGATGGGCTTGTACATTATTTGCCTTTTATAACTCTCTCTCTTTTTTTTTTAAACTCAACACAGCTTAAAAAGTCCCTTATTTAAATATTATTCATTAGGTTCCTTTGAGGTGGCTTGTATTAATATCAAAATCATCTTAATGGTACCTTCTATTACAGCATGTATACCCTTTTTATACTGACTTCATGTAAAATTTAACATTATTTTATTGTATTATTTATTATTTAAATTTTACCTTTCCATTTGATGTTGAGATTCTCTCTTATTTAATTTTGTTTTCTCTATACCTTCCATATGACTTTGAAATTAAAAAAAAATTGAAAAGTTTTTTTTTTTTTGAAATTTAAATTTTTTTTAAATTTTAAAATTTAATTTTAAACTTTTAATGTTTCTGATATAGTTTGTTTAAATTTTATTTATTTTAACTCCTTGCTTAATGCTTTCATAACTTTTATATTTTATATAAAATTATTTCATCTTTTTAAACATACTCAAGACTTTATTTTCTTGTTTAAAAAACCCTTTATTTACCTAATTGAAAATTTTGATATTATATTTTTAACAATTGGAATCCTTTTTATTTATTTATTTATCTATTTAACATCTTATGAATATTCAAATCCTTTTTATTTACTTATCATTTTTGAACGCGGATTTATTTACTCACCGTATCTACCAAATTTATCATATTTATGTATTTATTTTATTTTAATCCTTATGACTTTGAATACCTGACATTTATAACGATTGATTGTTTATCATTCTATATCACACATTATTATCTATTTATCACTTATTTTGACATCTTAGTACCTGCGGCTAACCCCTTTATCGCCGTAATACATATTATCATTTATGTATTTATATATGTGACATTTATTTCATCCTAATTTATTTTATTTCTTTCATAAAATTTCTCAACACCTTATTCAGATTATACTTTTCACACAATTTAATATTTACAAATACCTAAACACCATCTATGTGACATTAATAACAGAGTATTTGTTTACAAACACCTTTCAAATGCTACAGTATCTCATCGATAACTTTAATATTTCATTTACATTCCCCACTGACATCTGAGTGCCCTATTATTTTACATATTTATTTATTCATTCCATATTTATTTATATTCATTATATATGTATCTCACATTTATTTATTATCGTACAATTTTCCTCAACAATACCTACATTTTATTTTCATTACCATATTTATTTACATTTTATTTTCATATCCATAATTTATTTATACACACATGATTATCGTAACCTTTCCTTACGTTGTAAATAAACAACAAAAATGCTTTATTTCGCACTCAAAATTCTTCACTTATTTTTTTTTAACCCTTTTTTAACACCTTCTGTGAAATTATTCATTTATTCACTAAACAAAATTTCAAATAAATTTATTTTCATTCATCCTGTCACTTTAGGATTAATTTAGTTACTTAAATTGCCTAAACAATTTATATATTCATGAAAAATGTATTCCGTAAACAAAATTTTAACTAAATTTAATTCATTTAACCTATCACTTTAGGATTAATTTAGTTATTTAAATTGCTTGTACAATTTATATATTCATGAAAAATTTATTCACGTAAACAAGATTTAAACTAAATTTAATTCATTTAACCTATCACTTTAGGATTAATTTAGTTATTCAAATTGCCTATATAATTTATATATTCATGCAAAATTTATTCCGTAAACAAAATTTTAACTAAATTTAATTCATTTATCCTATCACTCTAGGATTAATTTAGTTATTTAAATTGCTTATACAATTATATTCTTCCTCAAACATTTAATTACCTAATCATTTTCAATGCATTTTTCACATTTGAACATTCCTACACGAGATATCGTATCCTCGGTTGCCTTATTGCAACGGGCAATTTACAGCTATTTTAACTGTTCATAATTTAACATTTTAAATTCAAATTGATTTAAAATTTTTAATTATTTATGCCTTTATATACTTTTTTGACATAAAATTCATATCATCTATGACTAATCTCTAACATTCTCACTTTCAGCTCATTACTTATTTTTTCACTTTACTTAAATCTGTCATTCAATTTTTAAGCCTCAAGACTCTTCCCTCAAAAGACCTCTCTTCCCTCAGAAGATTTTTGCCTTTGAACACAACTTGAAGTGAAGCGCTACCTTATAATGAACAATGAAGTATTTGACTGGACTGCTTGCACAACATTGCCCTTGCCTGGATTTGTCTCTAGACCTTATATCGACCCAATTAGGTAACATATTTTGATTTTACCTTTCATTTTGCAGATTTATTTGCATAAATTAATCTCTGCATAATTTTCTGATCACATGTACATTTGAGTTAACATTATAAATTATATATAATATTATTTTTTGAAAAAGAACCATTTGTACACTTATTATCAATTTTTGTAACCTTCATACCATGTTCATTTTTAAACCATTCCATGATTATTCATTTTTTCCTTAGAAATTCATTTTGATTTGTTATTCATTTTATGTCTCTCTCATCTTAAAATTCTTCAGGTACCAATCATCAGCAAAATTTGAATTTTTAAATTTTCTTGATTTCTTGAAATAATTTTGACCAAGCTTTCTCTCCCTTTGTTCATGGATGTTTTCAATTTCATTTGGGCTATAAATATGTATTTCATTTAGTAACTTTAATTTCTGCCTAACTTACTCTTTATATTTGCTTTGACTTTCAATTATTTCTGAATCTACTTTTAGAATATCATTACCTTCATTATCATTGTGATTAACATCCTTTATTATTTTATTATTTTCATTTTGAACATTTTTACAAACATTTGAATTTTGTATTTGTTGAAAATTATTATTTTCATCAATCAAATCATCCATTATTTTATTTTCAAGTGAATTTTGCTTATCATTATCATGACTTTTGTTTACATTTTCTTGAAAATTTACATTTTCACTTTTATTTTCCAAAACATCCCTTATTTTAATTTCAAGTAATTTTTGAGTATTTGCATTATCATGACTTTGACTTTCATTTTGTATTTCTTGACAATTAAGAATTTAACTCTGTTTTTCTTGAAAATTAACAATTTGAGTATTTTTATCATTATGATTTTGATTTTGACTTTGCATTTCTTCAAACCTTTTACTTTCATTTGCATTATGTACCCTTTGAATTTTAACATTTTCATTTTGCATAATTTCATGATTAACATTTTCAAAATTTTTATCACCTTTATGATTTTGCATAATTTTGATATCCGTATTTTCGCTTCTCTGCTGAATATTTTTATTCATATTTTGAACATTTTCAATATGTACACTTTGTACAGTATAACATTTTTTTTGATTGAATCTCAATTATTTCACCGTTACCGTTATATTTATTTTCACTTTGTAACTTTTGTGCTATATGACATTTTTTTGCGTGAATATCATCGATTTCACTGTCCATATCATATTTTTCCATCAATTCTTCCGCACTTTGTACATTTTGTTCGATATAACATTGGGTAGCGTGAATTTTAATTGGTTCATCTTTCATGTTATATTTATTTCTAATAGTCAATATATTTGCTTTTCCAATTTCAATTATTCGAAACGGTCCTTGAAATCTATCTTGAAACATATTTGGTTTATTTTCCTCTTTCAAAAATACGGTATCTCCGATTTGCATTTCTTCATTAGTAATTGTTTTGAAATTTTTAATCTCTCCTACTCGCATATTTTGATTTAACGTAATTTTAACCTTCTTTTGATTACTAATTACAATATGAATTTTGTTATTTTTTATTTCAGTTCGAATTGCACCAAATGGAAAGAGTAATTTAGCGTGTTTTGTGGGGATAAAGATAACCTCCTTATCCTGAATTTCCTGACTTATGTCGAATTGTTCTGCAATCAACTGACCTTGTTGCAAAGCTATCCTGCGTGTGAGCGTGACATAGACTTCGTCGTCAAGATTTGACTCTTCATTACCACATTTTTTTTTAGCAAAATCACTAAACTTTCCATTTTTCGGAAAATTGGCCTCATCGACCTGTGCAATTTTTTTACTGTCATAATACTCATTTTTAATATTTCCATTAAATTCAAATATGCTTTTAACTTCATCATGTGTGACAATTGGATTTTTCGACTTCATAACAATTTTAAAATTATTTTCTGTATCAATATTTTTATTATTTTCATTATTTGAACAAGTATAGTCATTAACATGGCTACCTTTAATATTTTGTGAATCAATTTGCGAAACTTTACAACTAGTTTCCTTACTTTTATCAAACTTTTTATTCTCGATCTGAGTCGATTTTGAGTTAACTTCATTTTTGTGCTCATCATTTAAATTTATTTTTGCCTTGTACGCCTCATTTTCATTTTTATTAATTTCTTTAACTCCTGTATTTTCCTTAATTTTCTTTTTATTGATATTTGCCTCACTTTTAAGACTTTTGACAAAATTGGCATCGAAGCGGACCCATCCGGGCCGTGCCAACGACTCTACAATAGAATCAAGAATCACATCTCTCGGGCAAGAAACACGGGTGAATTCTTGCATGCTTTCAATATTATTATTATTTTTATTGTTATTTTGACTTTCATTTTCATTATATTGCTTTGATTAACTTTGGGACCTGGACTTCGCGTGCGGACCTCCCTTTTTTTCATTTTGCATTTCATTTGCGTTTTCATTAAAATTCAATACCTCATTTCGGGTTTGCGATTTACCTCTTCTAGATTGGGACTTTGGTCTATTTATTAACTTTTGACTTGGCCAAAGACCCTCGCTCAGTTTAAAGACCCGCGATGTTGACTACTTTCTTGTCCGTTAACACTTTCTTTCGCAAAAGTTTGGGTATTTGACCGACTATTATTTCGTTCTCTGAATCCGCTATTTTGAGTGTTACGAAAACCATTTCTTTGCCCATTTCCGATATTTTGACTCCCATATTTATTTTCCCCATAATAATTTTGTCCGTTTTGATTATGCCAACGCGTAGAAAAATAATGACCTCTTTTCCCGCATCCTATGCAATATACATTTCCATTTTGTGATTTTTCCTGTATTCCCCGTTGATTACCATTAACTTTTCTAGCATTATTCTCCTTGAGATACACTGCATTGATTTCCGAACGGTCACACTCGTCCTCCATAATTTTCTCCAAATTTTCTGCGAATTCAACTGCTGTGTCAAAATTAGTAATATTTATTTTTCTTATTTCAAATGCAAGATCTCTTCTTAAAGTTTCTAAAAATTTTGAAAGCATTCAATTGTTTTTAATTTCAAACATTTCATTAGTTGAGTTATTTCCTACAAATTCATTTGTTGCATTAGAAATATTTAACTCTAGCTCAGCTACCTTCATACCTGGCTTCATCTTTATTTTATTTAAATTTATTTGCTTTTGCAGCATAGTAACAGATGCTTTAAATTGTTTCATCAAAATTTTTTTAACTTCTCCCATATTGTTTGCATTCTGTAATCCCCTTTTTTTTTGTCAAAAATTCTAAAGCCTTTTCCTTTAATATCGTTTTTACAATTATTACTTTATTCTCTTCTGACCATTCGGCCATTTCTGCAATATTTTGAAATTGGCGTCTCGAATTTCATTTGACGTCTCGAATTTCGTGTATT
>OX578139.1:149428902-149626402 GCA_951213105.1 Amaurobius ferox | reverse complement strand
AAGGAAGCAATATACCAAAGAATGGCCGTGGGGCTTGTGACCTCCACTCCCCGGTTAAACAAGCTTTTCGTCTAGACAACACTCCCGACAGCCGATATATTGCACAAGAAATGAATATAGAAGTATCAAAATTTAAAAAGAAGTAAAAAGAGGTACCAGAACATGAAAACGTGGAATAACCCACAAGACATGCAATCCAAAATCTGCATTAAAGTGTCTTAATTCCACAATTTAAAAGTCAATAAGAATTAAAAGGCATAGATTATAAACACCTACTCAGATACTGTACCATGACCTCAATACTTCATTCAGCAAGACGAGTACGCGCCATCTATCCACACGTCTATATTTATCATATAGGAAAGAATACACGGCATTAACCTGCGTTAAGAGTGAGTAAAGAGTTGATCACGACTGGATGTCCGAGCCTTCCTTACACAGGTTAATGTCGTGTATTCTTTCCTATATGACATATGTAATAAATTACAAAGTTGCCTAAAAAAAGGTACATAATTTTATGAAATAGATAATAATTATCAGGGGATTGAATTTGAAGAAATACAAAATTTAAATATGTATACAGCCCCCGTACAAAAACATTTACAATAAGTGAAATGTGAGCCATACACTGAAAAGATGATGTACAGAATTTCAGCATTTTATCATAAAAAGTCCCAGAGATATGTTTAAATAAAGTTCGTGAGGGATTAATCATAAATTAAAATATAAATTTTTACAGCAAGAGTGCAAATGACGCAACACAGAAATGCATTATAGATAAATAATATCTTTAATGGATCTTTGGCATGGATGGAAAAACATTTTGAACAAGCTTTGTAATCTTTGTGTAAAGTTATTATTTCTACACACTGTAAATACTTTTATCCCAATAAATAGCAAAATTATTATTTATTTATGTAGTCATTGTTTTCTTTCTTAATTTGTGTATGACCCCTGAAACGGGATCTGCGGAAATACTTTTCCCCTCTGAGTACCCATATCGATTCATCAGAAAGTGGTTTAAGTCAGCATTTTTCTCTTTTTATATTTCTGGGGCTTTTTATGATAAAATGCTGAAATGTTGTAAATCACCTTATTAGTGTACGGGGCATATTTTATTCAATAGAAATTTTGTATTTCGTAAATTTCTTATTTTGTACATTTTGTATTTCTTAAAATTTAATTCCCTTGAAAATTTAATCGATTTCTTAAAATTCTATAACTTTTTTACGCAACTTTGTAATTTATTATATCAGTTCAATATTTAAGGAATAAAAGTCGAGGTCAATGTTTTTGGGACACCCTGTATATACATATATGGTATATATATATATATATATATATATATATATATATATATATGTCCTATTTGTAAAAATTGCAACACCATGAAAGGATCATCAGAATTGAATTTACTCCAGAAACGAACTGTATTGATACAAAAAAATATTTAATTCGCAGAGCAAAACACAAAATCTCATGTCGAGTATCAGTATTTGGTCACGCCACAACGTACTGCAATAAATGATTCCATACGACGTAGCATCGAATCAAATATATTTTGAATTTGTACGTAAGAAAGAGCAGCCCAGTTTGCTTCTATTAGCCCAGTTTGCTTCTATTGCCGAATTTCAGCTGTATTAGCTACGGGACAAGCATCACGAGATGCGAAGGCCGCGGAATCTCAGACATTTTCCATAAAGAACTTATTCAGGGAATAGCCAGGCGAAGGAAGAAGCTGTATCTGTGCTGGAAAGATGTTTTGTCGAGTCCTAGTTACGTATGGATTGTCATTGTCCTTTTGAAATACAGCTCCAGGAATGCACTGAAGGAAGGGTACTACTTCGTGTTCCAGAACTTCTCTGACATAATGGTTGCCATAGAGATTACCTCCAATTCTTAGTAACTGAGATTGTCCAAGATACTCAATGGCGCCCCAGTCCATCAAGCTTTTCGCGTGTCCAGTATGACGTTGGTTAACGCACTCCGGAAGAAGGAGTTAACAGCTATAGCACCAACGTGGATGAGACTATCAATGTATCCCAATTTAAAGCGCAATTTACCAGAAAAGTCGACGTTTTGCCGTTCAAACTCCACAACTTGCTCATATTGCGTCCTTTGTCGACATATAGACTTCTCATGAAACGTTTACAGCTGGCAAACCATAGACAATTTTCAACGACCTCCTCTCTATTTAAATGGCTAAAACAGCAGTTCTGAGTGCGCTGTTCATTCCACGTATGCGCGGTGACTATGATATTCTAACCACTTACATTGTACACCATAGCTTGCATTACCTGTAGGTTTTAGTTCAATCCTCAATCATGTTGCAATTTTACAGAAAAAAAGAAAATCTTTTTTTAAAAGAAAATCTCTCGATCATCTCGAAATTTCGCATGTAAATTTCTTTACACCATGTATGCAAATGAATAAATTTGCAAGGCCAATGAGTGTTAACTTCGGTCATTGCGCGCGTTTCTACTGCGCAAATAGCATCCTATAAAACATGTTAAAAATGTGGACGGTTTACCTTTTCTCGTTATCGGCGTTTCAGTTCCGTGGAGACACAACCAATAATGCCGTTGCGACGTTACCAGAGACCTTATAAGCAATTAGACGAGTTCGAATGTGATCGTATAATCGGGATGTGTGAAGCTGTCTGGTCATACGAAGCCATATGCTGCCACCTGCACCGAATTGACACAGATGTGCAAATGTTCTTGCAGCAAAAGGAACTTATCGGCGGAATGAAGGCTCTGGATGACCAAGATGTACAAATACGAGGCAAGATCGAATGATTGTGCGGTAGGCCAAACTGGCCCAACGGCATCATTGACCGCCACCCAACTTGCTACAGCCTCTTCCATACCACAGGTGGTATCTTCTACCATCTCACGGTGCTTGGCAGAGGTGGGGTAAAGCTCACGACGGCTTTTAAGACGTGTACCCATACCCCTACAACATCTACAGAGCCGTTTGGAGTGGTGTCGTAGCCAAGCATCATGGCTGCCAGTTGACTGGTATCGCATAGTGTTCAGCGATGAATCATGCTTCAGTATTTCAACAGATGGCCATCGGATATGTGTGTGGATCGAATGATTGTGCGACAGGCCAAACTGGCCCAACGGCATCATTGACCGCCATCCAACTTGCTACAGTCTCTTCAATACCACAGGTGGTATCATCCACCATCTCACGGTGCTTGGCAGAGGTGGGGTTACGCTCACGACGGCCTTTAAGACGTGTACCCATTACCCTACAACATCGACAGAGCCGTTTGAAGTGGTGTCGTAGCCAAGCATCATGCCTGCCAGTAGACTGGTATCGCATAGTGTTCAGCGATGAATCATGCTTCAGTATTTCAACAGATGGCCATCGGATATGTGTGTGGATCGAATGATTGTGCGACAGGCCAAACTGGCCCAACGGCATCATTGACCGCCATCCAACTTGCTACAGTCTCTTCAATACCACAGGTGGTATCATCCACCATCTCACGGTGCTTGGCAGAGGTGGGGTTACGCTCACGACGGCCTTTAAGACGTGTACCAATTACCCTACAACATCGACAGAGCCGTTTGGAGTGGTGTCGTAGCCAAGCATCATGCCTGCCAGTAGACTGGTATCGCATAGTGTTCAGCGATGAATCATGCTTCAGTATTTCAACAGATGGCCATCGGATATGTGTGTGGAGGCGACAGGGCCAGCGTTTCCATTCAGCCGTTGTTTTACACAGGCACACAGCCATTACCCCTGATGTTACGGTGTGAGGTGCTATCTCTTAAATCAGCAGGTCGCCCCTAGTCATCCTGCGTACAACTTTAACAGCCCAAAAATATGTTGATGAAATCCTTCGGCCGTTTGCGTTACGCTTCACGGCACGTCTTTCTGGGGCTATTTTCCAACAAGATAATGTCACGTCACTTACGGCTCGCATATCTATGGACTGTCTCTGTGCTGTTGATACTGTTCTTTGGCCAGCAAGATCAATAGACCTTTCGCTATTCGAGCATGCATGGGACATACATTTGCATACTTGTACATTTTTGCAATTGGAAGTATATAATTTCGACTAACGTAAGAGGAAATAAAAGTCTTGTAAGGACTTTTCGTTACGCATTTTTATATAATTTGAAATTTTCGTATATAATTTAAAATTGCTAAATGCACCACTATACTACGTTAGTAATTCTAAAGTGTTGATTCATTGTCAGTAGCTATCACAATCATAATACGTAGTATATGATGACGAAATTCATTCTCACCTTGTACGTATCTGTTTATTTAAAATATATGGAACATAACAATAATTCTTAGTAGCTAATGCCATCTGTCATGAGACAAACAACCTCCGTGAAATAAACGTTAACATTTACTTCACCACAATTCATCACGCTTTTATGAGGTTTTATCCCATCTGGGTAAATACAACAATGTATTCATATTCCAAGGAATCTAGTATATTTAGTGTGAATAAATGGAATGATAAGTAACACTGTTCCACTCATGAGGCTTATCCTTTTAACATAACTGTAACGGAGGTTTTGGTTTGATCAATATAGCGCATCATCACACTCACTCACATCACTAGTACTTTGTATCTCTATACAAGGGAAACCACAGCTAATTGACGGAGTTAACAAAATAAATATTTTTATACTTTTCAGTCATCTGATAAAAGAGAAATATTGAAGTACATTGAAGAATTAAACTATCTAAATTGTACGATATTTTTTTTTATTTTAAAATAAAATTTATTTAAAATTTTTTAGATGGAACGTGTTTCCAGCAGATATTTTCACGAGCCTATCTCTCGGATAATTTAAGCACTCCTCGGGGTAGATTAGCGTAGAACTTTTCAGATGTCAGAAGGTACAGTAGGTACAGAGATGTAATTATATTGGCGTTCATAAAGAACAATGTAATTTTAATTTGTATTTTTCTGTTATTTATCTGCAAAAGTTATAACAAATTTGAAAAGTAAAGATCTAAAATAAAGATCAAATCATTTGCACTAAATTTGCATTTTGAATTCAAGTCCATTCCCGTTAACAGAACCAAAAACTGTATAAGTAAAAAATATCAAATTCCAAAAAGATCGATTCGGGCCGCTTTGAACTTTCTCGTCCCATTTACACTAATGAAAAATTATTTTTCGGTACCTTATAACTCATGTAAATAATCCAACTTTTGTAGTTAGTTGAGGCGCTTTTATAGACATTGAGCCTTTATTTCCAAAAAGATCGGTCACCATGCGCGTAAAATTCGATTTCGCTAAGAATTGTCCAAGAAACTGTTTGAAAAATCCTCGCTCTTGTGTGACGTTAGGGAACGAATAGTGGAACTTATAGCGCATGTAATAGTGCTCTATTCTGATTACCCAAGTCAGATTACAGCCAGATACAATAGTCAGATTACTCAAGACAAAAAAATAATGGATAAAAACATTCTACAAAACTCACACAGCAGATGTTAAATATATATAACAAATTTTAGAAGTCATATTATTGTACTAAAAGCAAAATTTAATGGAACTATATATATCAAAATTTAGATAAATGTTTAACTCGAGTATAAGACACCAAAAAGACTGGGGTATGAACTGAATCGAAGTTATAAATTGAGTCGCTATATATGTAAATAAAAAAATATTCGAAAGTTTTATAAATGATCTTGATTTATTTATCATTAATAACAATTTGGGAAAGAACAGAGGAACGTTAATGTTTCTAATATTCGTATAGCGTCCAGGTAATGATAATATAAATCCAACAGTACGTTTAGTGCTCAAATATAAAATTTATAATTTTTTTCCGGGAATAGGAGAGGTACGATATATATCCCAGTCTTAGCCCAGTGGTTAGCGCGCTGGAATTGCACTCGGTAGGACCGGGTACGATTCCCGCCACTGCCAAAACTGCCGCCGTGTTTACGCGTAGTACGATCACGCTAAACATGTGGGTCCGTAACTCCTCCCTAGAGTTTGGTGGTAGGGGAAGGAGGGTACCGTCCCTGTGGAAGCCTCCCCCACTGGGTTACGGTCTAAATTGGGTGGTACTTCCCGGCCGTCCAAACAGATACCTTACACCTTTCTGGTAGGTCGGACGGTCTGGGTCGAAGAAGAAGAAGGGGATAATAAATCCAAATAGCTATCTTACATCTTTCTGGTAGGTCGGAGGATCTGGGTCTCAACAACACATTCCAGTATGATTAATAATGCAATTTTTATTCGTAAGTTTATCTGTACAAATACGACTAAACAAAATGCTAACGCCAGAATGGGCAAATTTAAACTTAAATTGAAATTTAAATTTGCAACAGAATTGAATTAGATAATGAAAAATCGTAGGACGGGAGACATTATTTGAAAGGGAAATAATTTGAGGAAAGTGCAAATTTAGTTTTAAGATTTAATAATGTGAAAACGGATAGAGGAGAAAATTTTATAAATAAACTCAAAAGAGTAAGTGACCTCATAGCCAAGATTAAAGAGAAAGTTCATTTCGTTGGTTCCAAATAATACACACGTCGTCCGCATAAAGACACCACAGAATCGGCTTAAGAGGTAAAAAAGACAAAATCTCATTCTCGAGCTTCTGCAACACTGTTTTAGATAAAATACTATAGAAAAAGGGATACCCATAGAAGTCAGTAGTTTGCAAAAATATTTCTCGCAGAAGCTAAAATAATTGATCTCCCCAGCAATGTTCAATGTAGAAATGATTGCGTCAACATGCAGTATAGAATAATTATTATTTTGTAGCATTTTGGCGAAAATATTGATAGTGGTGATGTCGGTTATTTAACGTCTCAACGCTAGCTAGTTTTTATGTAATTTTACGTCTTAAACGTGTGACAAAATTAAGACTTTTATTAAAGTGTTTTACTTTAATATTTAATCCTTAGACCTGTCGCCATCTTTGTTAAATCGAAAAATAGTTATTTATCTACAATAGATATATCCATTGCATAAATATACAGACTTTCGGATAAAAATACTTACTCTTTTGAGTTAATTTTTCCTGGATGCATAAAACATATCAAT
The DNA here is from genome assembly GCA_951213105.1 of Amaurobius ferox. Lineage (NCBI taxonomy): Eukaryota > Metazoa > Arthropoda > Arachnida > Araneae > Amaurobiidae > Amaurobius > Amaurobius ferox. The sequence continues at coordinate 149,619,357 of OX578139.1, read as the reverse complement.
TCACTGAATGTTTGAATGCGAATTTTAAACACCACTGATTGCTGGAATATGAATTTTCAGACCTTATTATTGATTGCTGGAATGGGAAATTTTAACCGAATTCCAACACTTTTCTTGTATCGTGTGAGACAAAACTCACCTGCCAAACGTATCCTTATATTTTACATAATTTTTTTATAAAATATAGTTAAAGATTTTACAGCTATACTCTAAATGTCACACCTGTTTCTTGTCAGTTCTTGGCATTTCTGTACTTGGATTAATTGCAGGTGCTATCAAATCGGATTTTATTTGTACATAACATTTTGTTCTACAAACTCTAAATTTATAAATTTATTTACATTTTTACATTCTATTCAAATACCTTATCTATGTATATGCATGGAATGTAAAAAATACAATCATAACCTACCCGATTCAAATTAAATCTCCCAGCTTACATCCTCCTTCTTTCTACTTATCTTATTAATCCGGCTGTCAACATCTAGCAGACTATGTTTCGTTGCAATTACCAGTCCTATACGACACCATGTTTATCTATTATGTGACGTCAGGAATTAGGAGTAATCAGGAGGTTGGCGAGCTCGGTCAATTATCGTAGACAGAACAGCATGAAGTAAATAAATAGGTTTGTGAGACTAATGAGAAAGGGAGGGACATAATTGCACGAAATAAAATGTCCTAATAGTAAAAATTTATCTTTGTTTCCATCGGTGATAAATAACTCAAGTAAAGAGTTATTTGTATTTTATTTTTGCGTATAATGTTTACATAGACTCATTATTTTACTTAATTGAATAATTTTAACCACATGTTTTTACAAATGTATGGCATGTTGTAAATATTTAATTTTCAGAGAAAATGTACTTTTAAAATGAAAATTAAAGACGATTTTATTTCTTGATGCAGCTACTATAAAAGCACGGTTGCATTCTAATGCATGAGTTTGTAAAAGAGCTTGTTGTCTCAACCGAGAAATGTAGCACGGATTTTCGAACTGGTCAGCAGACGCTCTACCGTTGAGCTACTGGGAAGGAAGTGCAAACTCTTTACACCGAATATAATTTGAAAATTTGGTATCTGTAATGGCACAAATATTATATTTTACATTGTTTGAAATATACTCATGCGCAATTCATGTTGTGAAAATTAAGGTGGAGATAATAAGAATATGTGAAAATTAGGAACTGACAAATTCAAGTAAATATAGGAGTTCTGTGTGATAAAAACACAAAGGTCCTGGATTTTGAGAGTGAACATATACATTAGATAAATATGAGGAAGTATGATACAGGCTTTAAATCAAGTGCCTTCAGCTACCATAAAAATGATGCAATTCACATAACACGTGACCAAAGCCCGAGCAACTAGGATGCCCACCGACGGTCCATCCTATCCACTCTAGCGTATCAAATGGCGTTAGAAGTAGTAAGAGTTAAAAACTATCTTGAGGCTAAAAAAAGCAGAGGACTCTTAGTGACTGCCATGTGCTTAAAGGATGAGAAAATATGCTTTGAGGAGCCAGAAGAGAAGTCCTTGAAGGATAGTGTTTCTTTAAATCCAACCAAGCTGGATTATCTTAATATTTCTGACAATCCAATATGTTCTTAAAAATCATTTGAATCCACTCTGGTTGAAAAAGCAATGGAAACTACACTAAGTAAGGGCAGAGTGGAGTAAGTAAATATAATGATTGTGAGTTAGTCATATAAGAAACATACAACGCTAAGGTATTCCTCAAAGTGTTATATCTAAGATAAACCAACGGTCCCATTTCAAGACAACAACAACTAGAAGAAAGCTTAATTCGTGACATTATATGTTTTATTAATTGTAATGAGCTTCAAACAGTAAGTATCCAATATTAAATCAGTGGCAAACAAAATAATAATACATTTCTAAATACACATGGTATGGTCAAACAAACTGGGGCGAGCACCCTGAAGGCATTATAAATAGGATTTACTGATTTCAAATATAAATTAGTAGATTAGAATTAAATATTATTTTAAAGAAGATATAAGAGCATGCCTATTTCGTCGAACCAGCAAGGGCTGCCAATCACGCTCGGCTTGCAGTTCTTTTAGGAGTCAACTTCAAGTGATACAAAAATATTCTGAGACGCCAGGGTTGATTTCGAAAACAGAAATCAAAGTCTTACTTGAGCCACGCGACAAAATCGTCGCTCCATATGAAACGGATCCGGCACACCAGAGGGGTCTATACGAGACTCTTGGCCCAGACTGGCCTTGCGCTCATCGACACGGCAGGGCCTCGGTAATTCCTTCGGTCGTTTCCAGGGCTCCATAAGGCACGAAGTAGGACCCGGCATGTTCCTCGGGCCATTCCCACACGAGTGAAGATTTAGGTTCTCGATCCGATTGGTCTCGGATCATCCAGGGCGTGTAAGGGCGGCATTTCCCCAACCGACGGAAAACAACATCCATCCACAAACCCCAAAGAACCGGCCGATTAAGGCAAGCTCCCAGGATCCGATATGAATGAAGAAATTTGTCCGAAAGAAGGACCCGGACAGCAGTGTGATGTTTGGCTGCGAGAATAGAAAGTGCGCCAGCAAAAAGGCCCGGCCAGCTTTTATGCTCAAGTCATCCAATCTTCCCGCCAAAAGCATTTCTCACGCATCACACCAGGTGCCAGCCACAATGTCGCGCCGAAACGCGCAAGCTGTCGCGACGAGAACAACCTCTACCCATTCTTCACAGTAGAAACGAATACATCGTATATGAAATGAACTTTCAATTTCCTGTTTCATCAGCCAAAACGGTGACCTCTAATTTAAAGGAACAAATAACTCTCCGATGCTCGCACGTTTGAAATAATACTTTAAAAAGGATTCAGATTGCGGTTTCAGAAGTATAAATGCTCTAAAATATAAATTACATAAAATGACAAGAGGGGGGTTCAAAGCAGAATTAAAATAGAATAGTTGTTTATAAAATTAGATGATCAGAAATACATTATGTGAATTTATCCATTTTACACAAAAGTGATGCGAGTTGGAATGTCGACATTACATATGTGTTCTCAGGAGTTGATGATATGAGGATGATGAATTTATGTGTTTTATTCGTGGCTACAGAAGCATCTGGCTGAAGTATATCCCCATAGTATATCCTCCTCAGTATATCCCCATAATAGTATCAACTTGTCAACAATATCTTTAGAAATCTCCCATAAGTTTTCCGAAAATATATGGATTTGAATAGTTTTAATAACCAGAAATTCTGGGACTACTTTCAACATTTGGTTTCAATGCGTGCTATAGAACCTTCTTACATAAATTACTATACGTGGAAATTAAATATGTCATTATATGGATACACGATGTTGTGAAAGACATATACTCCTCTTTCAGAAAAGATTAACTATATAAAGCATGCATTGCTTACAGAAAATTATATACTCAATTGAACAAAATATACTGCAGTCTAATCAATGAAATAGTTTAATTTCCGTCTATTTTACTCAAATGAAATCACTGTTCTATAATAAATGTGAAAACCTGTGCAAACTATTCCAACTTCCAGAATAAAATTAAATGTGTCAACAATGTAACATAATATATTGATAGGGCACAGACAGGAATAAGTAATTAATCCTGCGAAGCATATCTTCATACTGAATATGAAAATTTATATTTGTTTACATTTGTTTATATCATGGCATATGAATATATTCTTGAATAACTTTTGATTCTTTAGAAATCTTCAAATATATGTCTTTTATAAAAGCAGTACAAATCGTCTGTATATTCAAAAGCAAAACTTGGCTTTATTTAAAATTTGTATTTTAATCAATTTGTGTTATATTATATGCATAATGCTTGAATCAAATATTTGTGTTCATTTGTGGATATGCCGATATTTATAATGTTCATCAAACCCGTATCTGTCTCTTAAAATTATTAATCTGTTGTGTTTAAACACAAAATATATGAAAATATAATTTTATTAATTGCAAAATATAAATGCAAAACCTAGTGTCTGCAAAACATGACTTTCCTTATAATAATTCAGCGAATTTACTTTCACATTTAAAATATCTAATGTGGGCAACACATGTCTTTTCTTATATAATGCAATGAATTTACACTTTTTACAGTCAAAAAATAATGTACAAAGTCCACGGTACTGTGTTTTTAACGTTGAATTGTACATTTGGCGATTTTCCGGATGACAGCGTGTAATGCTGTTTCAAAGTATCCAATTAACTAATATTTCACACAACTATAAATTAGCAATTATCAATAATGATATAGTCCACCCGCAACAAATGATATAGTACATATATTTAAACATTTTAATATTAAATACACCGATTAGGAGTCATTTTCATTAACTTTGACGATATTTTTGTCACTTTTGGGTGAAATCTCGCTAGAATGGCACTATCGCGCTAGATTAATCGCCAAGTTCACCAAATTCATCACCAAGTGTTACAGATGAGCGAAGAGAAGACCATTTCTTATGTACTTGAAGGTACGTTCATCCTACGACGGAAATCGACAATTTGAGAAACATTACCTCGAATTCATTTTTGTCATTTTTGTCATTTTAGCAACCATTAAAACAGTCGCCAAGTAGGCGACATCCCGCTAAATTACTAGCTAAGCGTTACGAATGGACGGATAAATGGGTTAATCTTAGATTTTATTCTTATGTCCTTTCCAAGATATTGAACTTTCATCAGTTAGTCGTAATTTCATTGATTCATCGCCAGTTTCATCAATTTGGCGAATTTTTTATCAATTGGAAGACATTTTCATTAATATGGCAACATTTAAAGACTCATCAATTTGGAGATATTCTGAGAAACTCGTCATCAAAATTTTATCCAAACGTAATACAAAAATAGCTTATTCTTGTATTACTCGTAGATTTTTATATTCTTTCCAAGATATTGATTTTTCTCAATCAGTCGTAATTTTCATTGATTTAGCGTTATTTTTATCAATTTGGCGATATTTTCGTTAATTTGCAATATTTAAAAAAATTGCCAATTTAGCGACATTCCACAAAAATAGCTTATTCTTGTATTACTCGTAGATTTTTATATACTTTCCAAGATATTGATTTTTCTCAATTAGTCGTAATTTTCATTGATTTAGCGTTATTTTTATCAATTTGGCGATATTTTCGTTAATTTGCAATATTTAGAAAAATCGCCAATTTGGCGACATTCCACTAAAATCGTCATCGAAATCTCGCCAAGGGTTATGGGCGGAGAAATAAGTTATTCTTTTAGCAAATAATAGACTATTGGCGTCCAACTACAAAAGTATTACTCAACCTATCTTTTCCCCTTGAATGTAACAAGCTAGATCCAAGAAAATGATGTCATCAAAATCATGGCATGATTAAATATGAAAATTGAACATATTTCACAATATTTAATTTCTTTTTTTTTTTCATTTCATGGGACTTTTTGATAAATATATTTGATCAATGTGCAATATCTTAAGAACGGTACACGCTAGCCTTGTGAAGTTTATGTCAATCGTTTTCAAATTAAAAATTACACAAGAAATATGTGTCTGCGTAACTTTATCACAGATTTTGATTTTTTTAATCTCTTTTTTCAAAATTTCACTCGTAAATTTAGTCGGGTTCTGAGCATTCGAATGCGTTTAAATACACCTGGCTTCCAGTATTCACGAATGTAATTTTTGTATCAAATTTTGTTTGAATCGCTATTTTCGGTCGTCATATATTGTATCCACAGTCTCACTGACACACTCACACACACACACACACTTACATCATCTCAAAAACGTTCGATATGTGTTCATTGATGCTTGAAACGTGTTCTCCCGTCGAAATCTCGAATTCATATTTTCGATCCCGTCATAATACCTTCCTCATACATCATTACATTATACTATATGTATATAAGGAAAGTAAAAAATCGCAGCGGCACAGTGTTTGTAATAGTGAATTGTGCATTTGCCGCTTTTCTGGATGAAAACATGTAAAGCTATTTCGTACCAAATTAACTTATATTTTACGGAACTCAAAATTAACAATTATCAATATTCATATCATCCTCAATAAGCAATATAGTCCGTATACTAAAATATTTTAATAATAAATCCATCATTTAGGCGTCGTTTTCTTCAATTTAGCATCATTCTTGCAATTTTGACAATAATTTTGTCAATCTGGAGATAAATATAGATAAGTTGGCAGCATTTTGCAGCGGCATTTCGCTAGATTATTCACAAAGTTCGTTATATGTATCATTAAGTGTTACAAACAAACGGAGAGAAGAGCATTTCTTATATACTAGAGTTTATGCCCGTCATATGACGGAATTAAAAATTTGCAACGCATTGTCTCCTATTTGGCACTATTTTTATTAATTTGATGATATTGTTATTAATTGGGTGATATTTTCGTCAATCTGGCAATATTTAAAAAAGTCTCCAAGTTTGCGACAAATTATTCTCCAAGCATTACGGACGGGTGGAAAAATGGGTTACTCATATAGTCGTTTGTTATGTCTTTTCCAAAATATTGAATTTTCATCAATTAGTCGTCATTTTCATTAATTTAGCGTCAATTCAATCCGTGACGTTTGGGGGAAAATTTGGCAAAGGATTTGACTAGATGTCGCAAATATCGCCAAATTAATAAAAATCACACTAAATAGGGAGTAGCATTTTGCAAATTTTGAATTCCGTCATATGACAGGCATTCCTTCTAGTTGTTTATACTTTATATTGTCAAACTTATATGTAACAAATTGCTTATTCGATCGGCTTGATATTTCTTTTAACTGTTTATCAAAAATTTATGATTCCAAGCATTGATTCGTTCGTGAATTATAAAAAGGCAATACGAATGAGGTGCCTGCATAAAATTAATTTGTGTAACTGACTCGTCAATTTGAGAGAGAAAAACTTAATGAATTTTACTAAAAGACTGAAATTTAACGACTAAATATTATAAAACTATATAATATAATATAGTATGAAATTATGAGTATATAGTATTTGACTGTACGACTAAATATTATAAAACTATATAATATAATATAGTATGAAATTATGAGTATATAGTATTTGGCTGTATTTTACTAATAAATTGTTAACGAACTCTCTTAAGTTATACAATTTAATACTGATTATGATATAAATATGAATAAACAATATCAAATATTGGCGTCGAATGAATGGAAATGGAATTTAATATGCCATAATTAAGTCAAATAATTCTAGGTACTGTAGACAGACGTATATTTTCTTATATTATAAATACGTATTTTTCTTATATTATGAAAACGTATATTTACTCAAAGTTTAAGTTTCATTCAAGCTATTAAAGAATGCAGCTCCTTAATTAATTTCGACTCAAAGAAAATATTAGAAAATTTCATCGATCTTACAAATACTGAAACACGATTGTTGAATTAACTTACTGAACTTAAATTTGTTTTTTCAAATTAAGAATTAAGCAATTAATTAAGAATTTATTTAATTACCAAGTGTATCGTCTTTATTTCAGTTATAATTACACTGTATAATTATATCAAAAATAGTCTAATTTTTGGGAGTGATTATCAATTTATTATTTACGTATCACCGATGCCGTAAAAGTAATATATAATTAAATAAAATAAGTGAAAGATAAAATGAATTACATGAAAGGAATAAATTATCGAAAGATTATTTATATACAGCAGTAATCTCTAAATCACTATACGTATTTAATGAAAGTCTATTTACATTTCCTTTCGCTCTGTGAAAAATAAAAATTTTACTACTTTATGAATATGTGAATTCTGTTTCTTTTTATTTTGGTGTAGGTAGATAATCAGAAATGATATAGTTATTTGTATTCAATTCTTGCCGATATTTCTATAAAATTCGCATCTTTAACCCCTAATTCCTCAACAAGCTGAAACATTTCAAACAAAGAAATATATTGTATTTGAATTTAATAATTATTGAATAGTTGTATTAAAATAATTATATAAAATCTAATTGTTAACTTTGAAACTGGTAGATTTTAGAAAAGCGTATATGTAAATTAATTTAATGTGATTCCTGGGATTTATTTAAATCTATTTTGACTGTGTGCAGACGCAACGGCTACAATTATACTGAGCATCTGCTCTCTAGTACTTTTAAACGATGTACTAACGGTGTACTTTTAAGCTATGTGTCTAGTGCTTTTAAACTAGTACTTTTAAACTAATTGATGAAAATTCAATATCTTGTAAATAATATAAGAATCTACTATAAGAGAAGATACTTTGTGTAATAGTTTTGTATTTGGACGCCATTAGTCGTTTATCTATTACAAGAATAACCAATTTTTTCCACCATAAATAAGGCTTGACGAAATTTTGGCTACGAATTTGGTGGAATATCGTCAACTTTGCGAATTTCGAAATGTCGCTACATTGATGAAAATCTTGCCAAATTATTAAACATTTCACAAAATTGAAAAAAAAAATCTCTAAATTGATCAGAATGGAGAATGAAAATGACAACTAGTTGATGAAAACTCAATATTTTAGAAAGAACCAAATAATAACCTATTCCTCTGTCGGTAACGCTTGACAGAATTCTGGCAGCATATCGCCAACTTGGCGACTTTTTTAAATTGGCGGCGAAATTGTTGCAAAATTGATAAAAATGTTAACAAATGAATAAAAATGCCGCCAAATGAGATGTAATGTCTTGAAAATTTTCGATACTGTCATATGATGGGCATACCTTTTATTATATAATATATGTTCTTCAAAATATCCCCAACTTGACTATATTTTGACTATCGTCAAAATTGCAAAAATAACTCAAAGTTAATGAAAATGACGCCTAATTCATAAAGTTATCAATAAAATATCTAAATATATATACTCTATTGCTTTTTGAAGATGATATCAATATTGATAAATGTTAATTTAGAGTTGCGTAAAATATAAGTTAATTGGGTACGAAATAGTTTTACATGCTGTCATCCGAAAAATAGTCAAAACAATTAAATGTTACAAACACTGTGCTGTGGATTTTTTCATCAGTTTTTTACCTTTAAATAAGTAGATGCATTGCATTATATAAGAGAAGTCATGTGCTGCCCACATCAATTTCTATTAATTATGTGTATCGATATCGAAATACACATAGTGTGCAAGAAAAAAATTCGTTTGTTGAGATCTTCATGTGCTTCCCACATAGACATATCTAAGGAATTTATTGAAAGCTAAACTAGTTAAATTAAATATCCTATGTTTACAACCTTTCATGAGGCAAATTTTCTCTAATCATTCTTTAGTAAAAAAAGCCAGGTCTGACGTCGTTTAGGTTTGCTTGCTCAAATAGAGATAATAATTAATGAATGCGTGTTTTTACTAGCAGAAACAAACGCATAATAAACCAGTATATGTACAATCGTGTCCATATATTTGAGCTTTATAGGCAATTTGTGTATGCAGTTAATTCTGCTCAATTTACTTTTTATACTTGAAATGTATTTAAACAACTATTTATTTTCAGTAATGAATCGATATAAAATAGTGCCCATTCAATGCGTTATCTGTAAGTAAACTTTAAGCATTATGCGTTATTTATAAGTAAACTGTAAGTATTCTGCGTTATTTACATATACGTAAACTATAAGCATTCTGCGTTATTTATATATAAGTAATCTGCAAGCATTATGCGTTATTTATAAGTAAACTTTAAGCACAGAAACTTTAAGCAAAGTGTCTGGCAATAAGTGTTTGAAATGCTTTTGAAGTGAAGGATAGTTTCTCAAAATACTTAAATACTTATTTAGACCTCATCATAGGGTTCTGTAAAATGTGATTTAGATTTAATCCTTAAATTACTGTCTACCCTATTTTAGTAAATAAGCCTTTAGTTTATCTAAGACTTTTATATCAGAACGCAGTATAACGAGCAATTATTTAACAAAGCTTTTATAATACAAATGGATTTCACATAATTAATTAAAACACGAGGAATAGGAAACGGCTTTTAGGTTCAATACAAATGTATTATAATTATTCAGACCAAATGGAATAAAATATTAGTTAAGAAGGAATCAAGTAAGGATTTTGATGGCTTGCTGGTAACATTCAGTTATCATTGCTGTTATCATTCCATTGTTTTCTTGCTGCTAACATTCAGTTCGAATATACGATATCAAAGCGTGAATCAAATAGATCACTATACATAAGTTCTTATATTTAATCTTCTGAGTGAATGAACGATGTTGTGGCCATTTGCCCACAACAAGAGCGATGATTTATTAATACAAATTTTAAGAGAAATATATGAAAATAAATATTGTTTTATTTATTTTATTAAGACGGAGGTTAAATTTGCAAGTGACACTATTCACTTAGGCTGAAAATCTAAGTACATTTATAAAAAAAAACTTTTATACAATTATCGTTTATTAAAGTTTTAACGGATACTTTTAACATACCAGTATTAACTTGCAATTCATTAGGCTTTAAAACAGTTCTTTTGAAAGTATAATATATATTAAATATTATCAATTCATTAAAGAATTTATACCTTAGAATTAAGATTTCTGTTGAATATACTTGTACGTGGGAGATTGTATTTACAAATATAAATAAATAAATGAATAAATAAATATATATATATATATATATATATATATATATATATGTATGTGTGTGTGTGTACATATACATATATATATGTTTACATATATATATGTTTACATATATATATGTTTATACACACATATATAACTGAAAAAGAATTTAATTTTCTTTTATAGGAAAGTATTTATTTACACTCTCAATGTCTCTGCATCACAAATAAACAATCGACAATTTGTTCTAAACCTAATTACTGTTTATGATGAAAAATATATTATTTCAGTTCGTTTAGTCAATGTGTCACTTATTCATGTTTGAATTCGTTTTATATATCAAGCATTTCGAAGTTATATTTCAAGTAACCATCCAAGATAAAGGAATATTAAGAAATATATTTTTTTTTAATCTATGATATATAAATTTTTAAAGTTATTTTCTATATATTTTTGAAATATTTGCAGAATATAATTTAAGAATAACATTTTCAAATTGAAATGATATTTATTGCCATATTTTTTTCAAAACTATATATTTATAAAGAAATGCAATTAAATTGTAAACTTAAAATAAATTTTTTCTTCTCATATAGATACATATCATCTTCATCAGTTTTTCTGGAAAATCAAAACATATTTTTTAATGAATATCTAAAGGAAATATATTTTTCCCTGAAATTTAAAATTTCGCATTATTATTCTCATACAAAAGATACTTTAGTATATAAGGCCACATTAAAGAGCCTTTTACGATCTTAAAAGCTTTAGAAAGATTTCTATAACCCAGAACCACAAAATCTAACATTATCGTAAACTTTCTGAGTCATTTCAAATTTTCAACATAAAACTAATTAAAATCTCATTAAGGATACTCATATCGCAGTGCATAAAGGCAGATCAACCCTGAATAACAGAACCTAGACTTATACAGAATAGAAAATTTCAATCTTCCAGGAAATATTTTGCTAAATCTCTATTTACCTCCTTAATTACTTTTCGCGAACGTAGAATTTCGCTGAACAATACTCCCAGACTGTGTTTAAGATAAATTACTTTCCTCTGTTTCTTTAATTATTCAGAATAATAGTTTTCAGGATGTGAGGAACAAACTTCGAACCATTTCTGAAATACATTAAAAGCTATATAAGTTAACCTGTGAAAAGAAAATCTGCATCAAAAAGTAATATTTAAATTAATATAAAAAATATGATGTGTTTAAAACATAAATTTACCTACAAAAAAAAAAAAAACTCAAATTTTATATCCTGGGAACACTATTGAATCTTGATTAAGAATGGATCGCTTTTAAAATCACCAACCTTATTGTTGTTACCATCTTAATAATTAAGCAAAAGATATCACTCATGCACTGATTATGAAATACTTTCCAACTGAAATTAAATGCAATCCACTGAATGTATCGATCTCTAAAATGCGTTAAACGTAAAAATGAAGCGGTTTTGTAAAGGATGCAACATTAAATTTAAATTAAAAAAAAAACATTTACTAATCACGATTTTTACTCTGGGAAAAAAGTTGGATGCCATATTTTATTTTGAAGAGGTCAGGTGATCACTTTAACTTATATGGGTGTAATTATTATTTTATTTTTTATATAAAAATCTACCGAACATATTCTGCAGAATTTTTTATTTATATATTTGATAGAATAATTTAAATAGTTCCTAAAATTTTCGGAACAATTTGTGAATTTTAACTTCGCTTAAAAAATGTTTAAAAAATTAGCTCCCATGAGGTTCAATGTGTTTCATTTTTTCAACCCAGGTTCAACCCAAAACTAATAGGGTTATATTAGTCATTTATTTTCCCATATGCCCCACAGACCATTAATATCGGCTCAATCCCCAATAGCAGCCGTGGAGAGTTCGTATAATCCTGTCCCACAGACCGTCTTAATAGCACACTAAAATTTCCTTTCGATAAGATCATTTTTACTGCAGTTATCGTGCGAACAGATAGACAGACAGATAGATAGAATGAACAAAGTCATTAACACTTTTCAAATATGTTTTAAAGTGTTAAAAACAGCTAGTTTCAGCCGCCGCCTCTAAAAAAATCATTTTTTAAATGTTGATCAAATCTAGCGCCAGACCTACGGCATCAAATGATTCGCAATTTTGCATGATGTTTTAGAAGACTGTTTCGTATATCGCCTCCTGTTTTATTACATTTGGAATCTGTTTTTACTTTTTATAGAATTTTGAAAATTTATGGAAACATTTTACTTTTTTAGAATATTTTTCATTTTATCTTTCTTATAAATATTGTTGAAGACGTCGTTGTCATTTCAAAAGAAGTTTATCTAAATGATTTAAATGTCATTGTTGTAAACTGAAACTCTCGTTGAGATTTCTGTTATCGTTGTACATGTGGAACTCATGATGGTGAAACAAAGGAGTTAAAATATAATGTTGGAAAAAAGCCAAAATTGTTTGAGATAATAATTTACGCAGCGATAAGATAAGTCCCACAGAAATATAAGCGTTTCTGTGATGAAAGTCTGGTATTAAGTAAATAATATTTGACTAAACTTTTAATTTTGAAGATAAAAATGTCAATACAATTTTAGACCTCAAGCAACAACTAAATTCTATACATTCAACCTTATTTTTCCTTACAATTGTTTTTTGTTTCCATATTATGTAGTCTTTCCCATAAGTATGAAAAATAATTTTCTTCTTATGATTATAAAACTTAAGTTTAAAATTAAACAAAAATGCATATACTACACACCACGATTTACTCTTGGGCCAAATGGGAAGAGTTGTCACATCACTCGCACTTTCGATATCTAGGTATAATTCTCAAAGAATTATGGTATGTATGTTCAAGCGTTTTATTCATCGGTGGTTTACTTCTATGACATATTCTACTTTTGACGTTTGTTGGTGTTTTGAAAGAGCTCGCGAAGCGGGGTCAAGGGCTTGAAGAGCTTCAGAGATCAAGGAACATATTGGCAACGGCTATATTACGATTAATTAACAAATGGGACTAAAGAAACTCGATGAGATGCTCCTAGGTTTAATGAACCTGCAGTGAACAGGAGGCTGAGCACCCGAGCTCAGAAAATAATGAGCCTCCAACTTCAGATTGTTACTTTCCTAACAATATATAGTCGTTATAGACCGACATTATTGCGATTGAGTCAAAACCCCATTATCGGAATCTGATGAATTTATATATTTTTTTCTTGACTAACTTTCTCTATATGCATCGTATAATGTATAAGGAAAGTATTGTGAACGAAAGATGATTTTGAGAGGATTTTTATGCGTATGTGTGTATGTGGGTATATGTGCGTAAGCGTGTAAATGTGTGTCCCGAGACGATATCTCACGAACAAATTGAGCGTTTCGAACGAAATTTGGTACAAGCCATTACAATCCGTGAATTCTGGAATCCTTTTGATTTTAAAAGCAATCGAATATTGATAATTCCGAAATTTCATTCGAAATTTCGGAAGAAATCCGAAATTTTGCATGAAATTTTGAAAAAATCATCAAAAAATAAGAACATTCAAGAATATTATGTAAGCAATAATTTATTGTGTAATTTCTTATTAGGAAACGTATGCCCTAAATTTTGGAATGCTAGTATGAACCGTTTTTGAGATATTGCTCTTTTAAAAAAAAAAAAAAAAAAAAAAAAAAAAAAATCAAAAAAAATTCACATGAAATTCAAAAATATTAACTAATGTGTTATAAGTATATATGTTCAATTTCATATGTAAAATTTTGCAATAAAGTTGTTAACACCATTTTTGTGGATCTAGATCGTTGCATTCACGAGAAAATATATTTTGTGTAATAGTTTTGTATTTTGACGCCTTACAATTCGCCAATAGTCATTTTTATATAAGAAGCTCTTCCGTCCGTTTCTCTATAACGCTTGGCGATGAATTTGATGGACTTTGAGACTAATTTTTTGAAATATTGCCATTTTAGCGATATTTCGTCGCAGATTGACGAAAATATTGTTAAAATTGCATAAACTGGCGCCAAGTTAATGAATTAATAATTAAAATATTTTTACATATGGACTATACTGCTTTCTATAGATATTATCAATATTGATACTTCTTAATTTAGAGTTGCTGTAATTGGATATTTCGAAATAGTTTATATGGTATAATAGTTCATTTGTTGCAAATATTTTATATTTAAATATATTTATTCCTTTGCATGTGTTTTTAAAAATCATTTGTTGTCAATAGTTTGCATTTTAATGTATTTTATATTAATCTGTATATTTTGTATTGTAATTTATCTTGTACGCTGTCACTAGGACTTTGTCCTGCAGCTTGTATTCTTTTAAATAAAAAAATAAAATAAATAAAAATATGTTCAGCCGGAAAATTGCTAAATGTAAAATCCCATATTAAAACCATTGTGCAGTAGGTCTTATACATCAAATTTTAGTGTGAAAAAAAGTAAATACATTGCTTTTTATAGGGAAAGTCATGAGATACAATCACCATACATTTTACTTCTACAATTAAATATTTGTTTATTTAATTTTTTTCTAAACGTTTCCATTTTTCAGAATGGATTTGGGAAGTTTTCCCACTTCTTCCAAATTAATTTGTAAAAAAAAATATTGGACAAAGTTGATTATAAATAAACCAGTTAAACATTTTAAGACAATGTTTTGATAATTAAAAAATGAACATGAAATGGTCTATGGTAATAGTTCTCCAATCGACGAAAGTAGAGTCCCGTAAATGTACACGAGCCAGGGGGATGAATCTCAATATTTCAGATACTTATTTCAAAAATTATAAAAATTACAAAAGTTAAACAAGTTTGCAATCCAATAGAAAAAATTATTTCATATATAATGTTCCATTGAAAAAAAATGAATTACAATTTTTTATTATTAATAATATGCGACAAATTTAAAATGATATATATATATATATATATATATATATATATATATATATGTGTGTGTGTGTGTGTATATGTGTATTATGCATTTACATATATATGTATAATGATATATATATATATGTACACAATCGAAATATTGTAAATTGGACGGGCATTTTCAAGTACGTGTAACCAGAACATTGAAATCATATTCTAACTTATCACAGGCTGTTGTTATGAAGTTTCATTTTCACCTGGGAGAACGTGATATCTCTCATAAGTCTGAAGAACCAAGTGTAAACGCGGAGTGACGCAGTACAAACGGGACTTCTTAATTTAGAATTTAGCCACACCAGCACCACCACCAAAGCCATGATCAAAAAAATGCCGCATAAATAACCCACAGGTCCACACACTCTTGTCCGGAGAAGTAAATCTCCGGGATGATCTGCCCTACAGCACAGCAGAACCTAAATAAACTAAAAACATTTAAAAATCAAAACCTTACCTTTAAGGAACGTTTTCTTCACAACTAACAAAATGAATTAAAATACACAAATGAATAAACATAATTTTGAAGTTAAAATGTATTTTCATTTTTTCAAGATGTTAAATTCTCAGATGTATTCAAATACAACAGCTGAATCTCTCAAAACACCACTGGACACCGGCGCATGGTTTCCTCAGAGCGCCACTGGCTTTAGAGCCTCCATAATTAAACATAATGTAATAAAAAGTGGCAAACCACATATCCTAAATGTATCAGAATAGATATGGTCAAATCACTGGGATGGGCACTCTGAGAGTAATAATCATTTTTAGATATTTAATTAAATCAGAAATTATATCTTTAGAATACGTATAAAACAGGAGCTACAGATTACGGTGTACTCTCCATTCCAATGTCTCTCTCAACAATATCTGTACGTCTGGCATGTTTTGGTTAAAACATAAAGTCGCTTACCTAGGTCATCAAGTCGTCGTGAGAAAGGTCGAAGCTCCCAACATCAGCTAATCATCCACGCGGCGATATATCGGTGTGTCACACGGAAAAGATGGCACAATCATTCTGGTTTTCTCCAGAATGGCCCAACCTGGACTCGTGGCTTCAGTCAACGGAACTTCAACAGTAATCGACTCGAAAGCAAACTTGGCTTGAGTCCCAAGATAACTCAGGTAGCGGCGTTGTGATTGACTTTCCAGGTATGAGCCTCGGGAGCATTCCATAAGCAGACTCGCTGTTAATGTATTATTCCCGGTATGAGCATCAGGTCCATTCTATATGCAGTCTCGATGTTATTCTATTCCCGGTATGAGCATCGGGATCATTTCATAGAATGGACGCTAGAACGGATCTCTAGGAATCTGCCTGGAGGTCAGACTCCCGAGATTCGGAGTGAGCGTTGCAATCGTGAACTGCCTACCGAGAATCAGTCAGTCGTAAGAGCATAAGAGAGAGAGAAATGGTGCTCACGGCTTTTATACTTTTTTAGCCAACATTTCCACGGACCTGGACGAAAGCGTCCAGTCCGTCACAAACAATAGAAAACAGTCATGAAATTTCGCGTCGAGAAAGGTTCTCACGGCCAAACGCCAGCATGTCTCGAGAACCACCTGCTATACAACCGCTGCAATACTTCATTATCGCCTGCAGCACAAATGTATTGAAACTATGAAGGCACTTCCATTTTCGACTGCCAGAAAGACCTTGAACTCAACAGAAGAAATAACTCAAAGTGCTCGAGCATTTTAAATAATATACCAAAATGATTTAGATTGCGGTTTATTAATATTAAATATTCCAAGATAACACTTATATAAAAATGAAAAAAGGGGGTTTTCAAGGCAGAATTAAAACTTGTACACTTGTCTGTATATAAAGAAATATAATACATAAATTTATACATTTTACACAAAAGTAATGTGAGTTGAATATCGACATTACACAAGCAATCGATTAAAAAAAAATACACATTTATTTTTGTGATTAGAGAGTTCTGACCCCGGCTGATGCTCGCCCACCCACGTAACTCACTTTGCGTATCGATAGAGTTTACCCTAACTTTACCCACTCAACTTCACCCACTCAAGTTCACCCACTCAACTAGCAGGCTCGCGTCATTGTTCAAATTATTTTTCTCTTTCATTAAAATTCATTAAACTGAATTTAATAAAGCAGAATTTGCAAATTAAATGTAGTTGTGTTTCTATATGATAACAGCACGTATTTTAAATTGGTGTCGTGGCAAAAATGGCACTAAATATAAATATTAGGAGAACAATTCATTTTAGATTAATGGGGTAGTTATTTATCATTATATCTTACAAAATTACGTATAATTAGATTTTAATCAATGCATGTAAAAATATTTTGTTTTATTTGTTTTAATAGCATTTGCGAACCACTTTGAAAAGAAGTATATATTATATATTCTGTTTTTCAGAATTGTATCAAAACTCCCGCCATCGTGCTGGCAGAAGGATGCAACTCAAGACACGTAATTTTGCTTTGAAAGGTTGGTTGTCTTTCTTTTAATACGTTGATGCTATGATTTTTCTGTTGAAGGCCCATCTGTATTACTAACGCAGAGATGAGAATTAAAATTAATCTATTTTTATGACATTGATCTTTTTGTAAATTTGTATCACCTTCAATCTGAAAATAATGCGTTACCAAATAGGTTGTTTTGTTATCATACGGCCTAATCAGCACCAACGTATCATGACTTCAACAACCCCATATGTGGTATAGCATAGGCACTAGACAGATATTAATATTTTGTTGTGTTGCAAATTCAGTCAAATGTTTTGTAACTGCTCGAATAAATTATACAAATATATTGATAACTGCAACTGATATCCCAGCAAGTTTCAAACATACTCGGTGGGCGAAAGTTCTTATGGAAATCCGATTGATCGTGGGAGAGTATCAACACTGTGGAAGTACGTACGAAGAATTGTTTTTATAAATACTTCCATGGCATCCCAAAGCAACTCGATAATTTTGCAATACCAAGTAATGCATATTATATGTCTTTATGATATACAAATAAACTTTATAATATATGGAATTAACATTTTAAAATCTATACTTATATGGGAATTTTAATGTAACAATCAAAAGAATAAAATATTATATATGGTTTATAACAAATTTGTGTCATAATTGTGTGTTTTATGCTTAACATAAATTTACTACTCAGAAAGTTCGAAGAAAAATCGGAATTGGTTTTTATGAATTATATTCTTCTTCTGTTTACAAATGAATCCTTCTACTACATCCAATTCCTATACTTTGTCATACATTTTTTTACCCATGGAATTCTTTGAAAAACTCAGAAATACTGTTTATAAAAGGGAAATTGCTTCTCCAAGAATATTCTAAAGTTTAGATACAAATTTTAAAAGAGGGAAATTGAATGTCTTGGAATTCTTCAGATATAAAAATGTTATTCTGTTTGTCACTGAGCTTCTACTCTTAGATTCTATAAGAAATTTGAATTGCATTACAAAATGTAGATATTTTTCTTTCAAATCTAGAGAAACCTGTTCCTGAAACTGGTTAAGTTATACGAAACTTATGTAACAGTATGCATGTAAACGAAGAGACATTTTTATAATACTCGTATAATAACTGCTTAGTTCTGTGATATATATATATTTTTAACTATAACTCTGACATATGTTTTTGAAGTCTGCAGGAATGTTTTACATTAGGATTTATGTTTGTCTTTACACTTCTATCTCTTTTCAAATTTGACATAATTAATGCCAGCAGAGATTTTCATTTCTTTAGTTATCAACAATATTTATATGTATCGTAATTTCCAAATTATCTTGATCACAATTCCATAATATTATTTTAAATTATCACTCCCGACATGTATATATATACTGGGGCGTATAAAAATTATATATTATTGCAAACATGATCATAAAATCCACCGAAATTAATTTGGAATATTTCTCGCTGTTTCTTCTGAACAGCAATAAATCCATTAATATTATAAAATCAATTTCACTTATCCAATAAACAAACGTTAAATTGCTCAAACAAAACTTTATTAATTATTATATTTAATATTAAATTTTAGCATAGCTTTACTTCGATCGATAGTTACATATACAATTTACTATCTTGTACAAAATTCTAGTTTCTTTGACTTAATTCATACGGTAGTGATACAGTTCACTTTTCTTTCCGACTTGCTGTTGGGCAACAAACTTCCTCATATCTAATATGGACATATTAAATTTTGCGTTTGGAGTGTGGTAGGTCATCTTTGGACATCCTTTTCTAAAAGCACATTCTTCGTGTTTATATCACAGCAAAAATATAGTGTTAGGATAACATTTTTCGTGCTTATACTACAACAAATATATCGAAAGTCAGGAGCACATTTTTAAGTGCTATTTCAAGAGCAAAATACTAAGTGTGATAGGAGCACATTTTTTACATGATAATTCAACAGCAAAAAATATCAAGTGTTCATGAACCTTCCCTAATCAGAGGGGGGTAATTTTTATTACCCCTTGACTATCATTGGTTCCACCGTATCTGTGTGCCAATTCGCTCCAGTCATCTGGACGTGGCCTACATTGGCTTTCATTGTTTACCTTGTGATACGCTTGCGTCTATCGTTATATGTCTCATGCTGTCATGCTTCATTTATTTATCGTAAATAAATTATCTATGCTTCATTTATTACTTGTAAATAAATTGTCCGCCCATTATAAAATTAGTCGTCGCCGTATAGTCGAACCATATCTGGAATATGACGCAGCTTTTATACAACTGTATCACTACATACATACAGAATTTTGTCTTCAAATTAATAACTCTATTTAAATTTAAATTAAGGCCACATTTTATTTTTATTTCTTCCATGCGGTCGATATGCTTGTTATTTTTTATTCATATATATATATATATATATATATATATATATATATATATATATATATATATATAAATATATATATATATATATATATATATATATATATATATATATATATATATACATATATATATATATATATATATATATATATATATATATATATATATATATATATATATATAAATTAGTAAATCCAAAGTTAGAATGTTACTATATATATATATAAATAAATAAAGCATTGTTCTGCAGATAAGCTGGAAATAAATTTGTAGTTTGAAATACAAATTATGATTTTAAATAAAATCCATAAATAACTTAATTATTTTTCATACAGTAACACCATTGACCGTAGGATATTATACACAAGTAGGTTCTATCTTGTTCGATGCAAATTGTACAAAGTTCAGGCATATGTATAATCGGTAGGATTTTGAAAGATCTGAAAATACTTTTCGCCAACATCCCCCATATTCATACGTCCTAATTCCGACTATGTTAGGTTTTGTCCAATGGCTAAAAATATAAGGGTGGAATAATTCAGCTTTCTAAATTACCATCGGGTTCAGATTATTTACGACATCATTTCTTTTTCTCTTACCCTGGAGGACGAAATCGAAAATCCGGCACCGTTTGGTTACGTACCTTGGTCGATACAATAAATTTGCAAATATTCAGCGTTTCAAACCACCAGGGGGCTTCTGAAGGAAAGGGACAAGGACGTTCATCAATTATTAATTATAAAGATATAAATGCATGTGAAAGTAAAGTGGACATGCACAGATGCACAAAATAGTTAAATATGCAATAATTTTCGCGCCAGTTACTGAAGTACATTAAAAAAAGCCTCAGCGGAAACACATTTCCTCATTAGCATTTTTAAATTGAAAAAATAGAACATATATCCACAAATCTAGACATTTACAGTTAATTAAGCCTCTCTTATGCTCACATATCTAAAAACAATTTGAGTTATGCATAAATTAATGGAAAGGAAATTAATTTGCAAATAAAGCATGCCTGATAAACTTCTGCGTCCGTAAGCATTTCCTTAATGAGATTGAAAGAAACTAAAGACGGCAGATAAACATCTCTTGATATAATGAACTTTCTCTATCTGCAATTTCGCTAAATAAAGGAGATAAAAAAAGAGAATCACTCCTGATGAATAAAAGTAAGCAAAAGAAAACAATTTAACTTTAACAATTCCTTTTCCCGTTTTTCTACCCTTGGCGTATCTTAAATTAAACACATTGCTTCATAATAATTATGAACGTTATTCTCCTTTTTTTCAGAGTAGGAGCCCGTTCGTTGCTTATTTAAGGAAAAATATGATGTATCTATATAATGATTTCCCTACACAGAAACAAAATATGATACTGAAATAAAACATTGCTATTTTTTGTTTTATTTTCTTTCATAATTTCATCCCTTATGATTTGACTATAGTCAAAATTGGTAAACTTCAATAGATTGCAAATTTAGAGCATTTCCTGTTCAATGTTGAATTTATTCAAAATATATCAGCACAGTGAACGGAATAGTAAAAATTGCAATATCTTAATAATAGCTTGTTGTAAGTTGGCATAAATTGTATACATTGATATTTAGTACATTATGTCGTAAACAAATTATATTCACGTAAAGTAATATTATTCAGGATATTATGGTATTTGTGTGTTATAGAACAATAACTTGCAATATATAAATAAATTGAATATTAGCGTTTTAAATTGTTTTATTTGTTTTAATGTAATAGAAACATACACTAAATGGCTAAATTATTATGATTATATAATCATTTTACATCCAGAAAATCATGGGCTTATTTCAACAAGAAGGACATGGAATATTATTCTAGTGTTTCAATGGTTAGTCAATATATCGTGCTTATGTACCAATATTTCACCTAGGAGTAAGTAAACAGATTGAGATATAATAACCACAATATTTTAAATATTACAGTTTTTCCTCTCGCTGGAAACCCAGGTTAAAATACTAACATATCGAAATTATATTCACTATATTTCAAAACCTAATCGATCGATCTGAAATTGAATTACATACATTTCAAGGGCTTTAAAGAGATAAAAATTCTTGATTATGGTTCGTAATTGGCACTTTTTGTTATTGAATTATTAGCATTACAAACTTAAAAAATTGAAAACTTATTTTCAGCAAGAAAAGACGGGGTCTCGAAAACTATAGAAGTTTTGTTTCTTATAAACACATATAAAAATACAAAAACGCTCACTCGAATAGATACGTTTTGAATTTTATAGAAAACAAATATTCAATATATTAAAACATTGACGTAGTATAATAAAAGAATGACGTCAGTTTTAGATATTTATAATCTGGACCCCATTTTCGACAAAAAAAAATTACATTAGGTTCAGAGATCTATTAGGTTCTATTATCTATCTATTAGGTTCAGAGGTATAAGCGTCCGAAGTGTTTATATTTGTGGTAATGTTCCGATTTCCGCCACAACTACCCCTATTATATATTATTTACATAACAAAGGCAGATAATACGATGGTGATCATGCACATTAACACTTTCCTTCTAATCTGACTACATAGAGCTTATATTTATGGGATTTAATTCGAGACGAGAAGAAGTTGGAATTTTCTCCCAATAGTTCAACGGTTAGAGTATAGGCTAACCTTTTCAAATATCCATAGCTAGACCTCTGCTGAAGTAGTGTTATACTTACAAAGATATATTTCAGATATTGCTGCTGTGGTATAGATAGCTGAATTGGTATAAAAATATACTTCTCAAATCATACCAAGAAAAATTATTGCTGAAGAATAAAGTGTGAAATACGCAATCTAACGGACTTTAAATGCAACATTCACCAAATGAAACATACAATTAATTGAAAACTACGAATTCAAAATAAATTTAAAAGTTATTTTGCGCGATAAGGCTCAAATATATATGTAGGAAGAAAGAAAAGATGAGGACACAATTAATAAATCCAGACGTTGGATTTTGTAATAGTGGATTTTTCAAGTTTAAAGCAATTTTGTGTGTTGTTAAACTACTGCTTATTCCCTATTAAAATGCCCTCATCATATTTGAGAAATATAGACGCGTCATATATATATATATATATATATATATATATATATATATATATATGAAATGTAATAATAAGAATTATGTAAAAATAAAAAAATAAAAATACAATTCAAGTAATATTAACATCACCATAGAAGCAAATTCACGGCCATAATGCCGATAAGATAAAAGAATAGAACCTTCCCAAATTCGATGATTAATCAGAATTAAATTCCTCTTCAGGTCTGAGTATTTAACCCTAATTAACCCAAACAAATGCCTGTTTCAGATTAAGCAATAGTACATTACTATAAATGCTTAAACTCAGACTACAGGCATCAAAAAATGAAAAAATGAAAAAAGGATACATTAAGAAAATTGTATTACCATGCGGCATGAATCATTCCTCTTCGACCACGTGTATACACGATCAACCTCAACAACTTAATCTAGAAGCACCGGAATGAACAAGTCGAAATTCTACCAGGGAGGCAGTACGAACATTCACGGAAATACTCCCAAACCCGTCCAGTGAGTCTAAGCTGAAGACTGGACAAGCAATTCAGAATACAACTTCCCAAACATGCAGAACTGAATATGAATATGAATCAAAGATGAAAATTCCTACTAAATAAGTAATTCATAGGAAAACTGGATAATCGAGAATGCCACTATACACCATATAAGGGCGCTCAAAACGTAGTTTCAATACTGACAAAAGTTACATTTTTTTGCGAAAATAAAATTCAAAACATTAATGTTAATGCATCTTATTTTCCGATTTTTTGATTTTTCTAATGTTTTTGACTTAGTTTATTATTTTTCATTTTTATTTATTTATATAATTAATAAATAATTATATATAACATACAAACATATATATATATATATATATATTTTCCCTCTCTCTCTCTCTCTCTCTCTCTCTCTCTCTCCTGTATGTTAGTCACTATAAATGGGAATGTTTTCTAGGATGTAATCGAGTGAAATTTGATACACTGAGTTGATAATTTTAATAACAAAATTGGGGGGATATGCATTATTAGTCGCTGTACTCAATAATTAAATAAAGTGCGCTAATTTATAATCTTCATCACAAATTTTATTGATTCTAAGAGCCTGGTTTATTATAATATTTCTAAATACAGATATATGCAAACAAGAGTCAAAATGTTGAATTTATGATGTATTAAATTTAAAATACTGTCTTTTATCATACAAGTTTATAACCATATAACAATTTTGTAAATTTAAATTTAAATCTAAAAAGTTTGCAACATTTGTGTCATTATTACTTGCATTTAATTGTAAATTATTTGGATAAAAGTTTAATACTATAGGGATATTATTTGGGGATACACATAAAATGTCATCTATATATCTAAACATGTGCATATTATGCAAGCTTGGATTAATGTTTTTTTCATAGAAGAATAAATACAGATTAGCTAACAATGATGAGGCACACCCCCCTTGTGGGATACCAACCTGTTGTTTAAAAATAGTACCACCATGTTGAATATAATTCTCATAAAGAGTGAAGTTAAGTAATTTTTTAAAAAGAAAATTTGAATATTTTAGGTTGATATTATATTTTTCAAAAATTCCTAAAATAATTCTATACAGATCATCTATATTAATATTATTAAACAAATCTTTGAAATCAAAGGTATAAATACTACGAATATTAGTAAGAGTTTTCAATTTCTTAACTACTTCAAAACTGTTTTTTACAATATGACAATTATTTGAGATTTCATCTGACGATTATACTTCATGTAATATCTTTAATAATAATTTTCCAGCATTAGTAATGTAAGAATTATGCCCACTGGTAATATATATATATATATATATATATATATATATATATATATATATATATATATCTGAAGCGTTATTTTCTAAGAGCGAAGATGAATAAAACTGAGTGTTAGAGAAAAGCAATTAATGGAGTAGATGAAGACCTGCTGAAATCCTTCGAATAGATTGAACATTTCTACTTTGCATTGATTTGTTTTATTTGTTTAAATGCACTTGTTTCGTCCTTTGTGAGCGTTCTAAAGGATATTTTAATTAGTTTTATATAAATATTCTAAAATGACTGCGAGGTCTGTAGAATACTGTATTTGTAGATTACATTCATAAAAGTCCTTATAATGAGGTTTAAGAGGCTAGTTGGGCATCAAAATGCTCCAAACTAAGAAAAATAATTATTGGGTTATAAAATAACGGTTGGTGCTAGATCTCTGTACAACGTTAAACTTTTAATCTACGATTAATTTAGTATCCTGTTTGATTTTTGAATAAAAAGGGGACTGGTACTTTAAATGGCACAGAGTAAAATTTTGGAAATCTTTAATCAAAGTTAAAAACTGAATGACATATGTGCATGTTATTTGCAAATAATTGTTTTCAAATTTGTTAGAACTGTTTACTTGATAATAAGAGCATGGATGGTTTCTTTAGTGTTGTAGTAATTTAATTTTTTTTATCTTTTAGCTACATTAATATGACCAACAGTGTTAAGATGCATAAAACTTTTATTTCTTTGTAAATTATTTGCAATATTTATGAAATAAATTCATCAGTAATTGAGAATAATATAAAAATACTTATAAATAAATAATACAGCTAGCAATAATGCATATTGATTTTCATTATATCTATATATTCTAATGAATCATGAGTATGGGCAACACCAAACATTTTGCAGTTTTTTATCTACATTATGTGTTATTACACAGTTTCTAGAACTCCGTCCATACAGTTACCTTACACCTTTCTGGTAGGTCGGACGGTCTGGGTCTCAACAACAACAACAACAACAGTTTCTAGAACGACGCTTTAAAAACAAAAAATATACATAAATTAGAGAATCTGACACTAATTATTATTTTAAATTTTCATTATACAGAATCTATCATTTACATTCTATGAAAAGAAAAGAAAGTCTTCCAGGTTTGTGAATTACATAAAATTCCAATTAACTCATTGTTTATCGATATAACTAGGTTTGTTTATAGAATCTTGTTTATAGAAAAGGACAGAGCAATGAGTTTGCATGGAGTTCAAAATTTTTGTGCTAACAGACTTCATCTTCCCTTAAGGTTGAAATAATATTCAAAAGTAACTTTCAAATCGCAGTATAGGTTATGAAATGCGAAATAAAACCTATTTCGTCTTTTGGGTTTCGAGTTTGTTGATCATTTTATTACTGATTGTTATGAGGTCCATCGTGTCTTGAAAATAATGTGTATTTTAATTTGCAGTCAATTTCGCTGGATATTTTCCTACCTTCCACTGGAAAAGTTGTCTTTGGTTTTCTTTATAAGATACAGGTCAGAATGTCTGGAAAAAATAAGCAAATTTCAAATTAGAAATTTAAGTAATATTTTAAATATTTAAGGATATACAAAATATGTATTGTCATTCGGCAGCTTTATATTAGTGTCTATCAATCCTGTCCACTCAGTTGTAAATGTTCGTTGTTTCATAAAATGATAATAAATAATAATAATAAAAATTAAATGATTGTATGAGATGAAGTATCACTGGTTATGATACACATGTGTCAGAAAGTGATAATGGAGTATTCTTGGAAATTATCGTATTTGACAATTCGGGGTAAATAATCATCAGTGATAATACACATGCGTCACAGAGAGACAGTAGGTAAACCTTGGAAATAATCCTAAATGTTCATTTGGGATAAATAAAACAGCCTAACAAAAACTTTTTCTCAGGGGGTGCCTTGGATTTCTATTCTTGGATACTTGGGATGCTGATTCTAAAAAATGAAATTGTCGTAAGCTCTATTATTAGAGATACAGCATGGGCGCCTTAGATACAGATGTGCAGAACTGTACAAAAATGTATATTCTAAATTATTGATTATTGAAGGCGATAATAAAACATTGTGGGTCCCCGGATTGTGCAGATATGTCAACTTTCGCGACGATTCCGTTAAGCAAAACTCGCCAAAACTAATATACATATATCCAATGGATTTCGAGAAATGCGGACAAAGAAAGACTGTGTTGTTTTGCTCCGGAAATTAAGGAACTGAAATTATGTATGCAATACTTTAATTCAAAATTGTCGTATTCTTTAACGCTAACCTATCAACTTATTTGTGAATAAAATCAATATTATCTAGAGAATCTGGACATCTGCTTTGATGGTGCTTATACTATGATAGTGGTCGGTTTGAAATGATTTCGAAATGGTTTAATTACGATTTCTCAGCTGAAATTAGGGACCATTAGTCTAATTGTGAGTTTGTGAGCAGCTATACAACTAGATAATTTTATGTGATCAACAATTTTTAATACTGAGTAGACAGGTATAATATCAATAATTTTTAATGGCTTAAAATAATTTTTAATGGAGTAAATAGCTTTAGTCAGGAAGAAGCTGCTTGTACCATCCTGATGTCTTTTGGTAGACCCTGAAAGAAAGTTGTAAATATATTTCTAACTTTTTGGAGTGGGCATGGCTTGGTTATTTTGATATCCAACTCGGAGACCAAGATAAGTTAAACTCCTCATATTGTATGCAAAACTTACGCAGAGCATTTTCTGTAATGGACAAAAGAGGAGATGCATGAAATATTGTGTACAAAAAAGAGGGAAGAAATGTCCGCAATGATCATTTCCATTTTTGTTATATCATTCTCAAGGACATTAATGAAAATATTGCCAACGTGTACATAATCCAACCAAGATTTAGCAGGACGACCTCATCCCCATTGTAATGAGGTACTCCTTCCACCTTTCAGTGACCTAACAGAAGATAATGAATCCCGTATTTCTAATAACATTCAAGAAAGCACAAGTGATTATTTAATAGAAACTGCATTACAATTTTATAGAAACTTTATCAAATGCTAAATGTTTTAATCAATATGAACTCATACCTTAGAAGGAATTTAAATTTCTCAAAGAAGTATTTTGAATTTCTGAGCTTCAAGTTGGATGAAAGTAATTGAATTCATTCTGTAACCATTATTACGCTTTACTGTAGTAGATTAACTGATTTTCTGACTTTTGTCTATGAGGGCAAGAACCCGGTGTTCTGGAATGATGTCAGAGACGTTCTGAGAAAACTGAAACCGATCAGAATACATGCCTTATGAATGGCGCATTTTCCTTGATAGTTCGTATAGGAAATTAAAATGTGTTCTTTTACACTATGGCAACAAATATAGTCCATTTCTAATTATTAAATATACCAGTATGGAAGAATATTATGAGACAATCTGACTAGACTTAAAAAATATAAAGTATCCAAAACCTCAATGGGTGGAGCTCATTTTAAGCTTTATTGGATTCTGTGCTATGCCTTGGGATCTTGTTTGTGTCATGGCTCGCACTTGCTCTGATGCCATAATTTAGTTTCTTGGCCGTAATTAATTGTCCGCCCAATCATAAAACTGACGTCTTCACGTTCCGGGCTTGGTGCCATATTATCGCCATTGCCTCTGTTGAACATTGCATCACAATTCAAGACCAGAAGGCACCATATGCAGATTTTAATGTTTACGACGAAACAAAGGTGCAGACATATTATCACTAATTTTGACTGTCCTAACAAGGGAAGTTATGACCCCAATAAATATAAGTCTAAATTGCAGATGTGGTTGGGGCATAAAAATAATCCTAGGGCCAAAATTTAAACCAAGTTTCATTCGATATTGAAAGACCAATGAAGCATCGTTAGAACCTCACACTGAGGAACAGCCAATGAAGACAAAAGGGCGTAATTTTCACGCGGCATAAGATATGCTGTGAAGAAAGTAATTCAACGAAGATTATTCAGAGTCGGTATTCAAGAATTGAGAGAAAAAATTCGAATTTGTCAGACGGTTGCAGTGTTAGTATTCAGATTGTTTTGAGACTGTTAACAGAGTCGTATTAAGACATTTGTAGTCGTTTGTTTTAGTCGTTATCAAACAGTTGTAGTTAGCAGAATGTAATTAATTAAAAATTAAATTATCATTTATCGGGGAAAGGCAGACAATTAAAATTATAAGAGTTGAAGTTATGTATCAAAAAGTTGATGTAAGACTCTAAAAGTCAGAAGGATAATAGGACCGTTGTTGACACCCATGCTGAGTATTACATTGTTATGTCGAACCAAATGTAACATTGAAAAGTTTAGAAGGATATCACCATTTATGGAGAGGACATCTGTGTGTTTTCTACAATGTATTCAAGTCTCCCTAGCCAGCCACATGCAGCGGAAATAGATCAGCGCCCCTTTTGCTCCATGAACGGGTGTGCTAAAATTACAGAGGACGTCTAAATGGGGACCAACAATAAAAATGACCTTTTGACAGTCCCCGGATGCACTTGCGCCATGAGAATGTGGGAAGCTAAGCCAAATAAAATATTAATTTCAGGAACTCTCATCAAATTTATAAAATTGCATGATCCAATGAGACGTAAGTGTAACCATATACTGACCAATTGCATAGAGGGGGCAACAAAACCAATTGGAAGCAGGAGCGCCAAAGTGTAGAAGGTGACAATTTGGAGATGTTCGAGAGGGAGTTAGGATTGTGAAAAGAGTATCGGGACTTGAGTTGCAAATTGGAGGGTAAAAAGGTTCCACAGAACTGCTGCGATGTAGAGAACCCGGGGCACCCGCTCTGCCGCAGGAACCTCCTTAAGAGATCCGAGGTAGATTTAAGCATGTTATTTACGTACATTTTGGGTATCGAATACTCTCTCTCTCTCGACATTGAGGGATTCGTAATAGATGAATCAATAGTAACTATTCAAATTATTGTATAAGAATAACATACAGAGTATTTTGAGAAAATGAGCTAAGACATAAATTTAAGTTGATAATTTTAATTACATTTCGGAAGGGTGATGTAGTTAATGGTTTAATGAGGTATATCTGTGAGAGTTAATATAATATAATGGGAGATAATATTGTTTTTAATAAAATTAGATGTGAAAGTTAATACTGTTTTAAGAAAATTGGTTGTGTGAGATGATCTTGTGTATTTGATTTTAAGTTGGAATATTAATTGATTCCTTTTTATCATTTCAATCATTGTAAACAGATTTGTTATTATTTTTATATTTAACTTGCTGTCCTGATTATCCTCTCATTTAGAGTGATTGATTTTCTATGTTGTATTATACGATACGGCCAGTGTCAAGATTAAGTTACCATTGGGGGAAATGAATATTAGCAATGGCTTATGTGTCCTGACCGGATGTGTGGCAAAGATCCTCGCAACAATAATGAAGCCGTGACTAGTTTCTATTCTTTGGTAAATTATACCAGGACTGGTTGTTAAAAACATTAAAGTAACGGTGGGTTATAACTTTTGCATATCTACTTAAGATTAATAAATTAAATTCACCACAGTATCCGCCAGAGATGTGCACACTACGTTTTAACAATGATGTGCCTATTTTTGAGACATTTTATGAGTAAAGACTGAAAAAAGTAGAACAGGATATAATATACCGTAACAGTATAGTGATTATACACAAACTAACCAAAATGTAGATTTTCCAAGCGTTATATTTACAGAATTTTCTTTTTAATTATTGGGGTAGTTTATGCAGTGCATTAATATTTTGAACTGCGAAATCTTGAACTATTAAAATGCTTTACACTTTTATACCAGCTTAAATTGTGTATATGATCACAGAAAAAAATTGTATATAACGTCCCCCACAATACATGGTAATGTATAGGGGATGTATTGGGATCTTGTTGAAAATCGCAAGTCGAGTTTTTGACGGATCATCAATTTTCACTAAAATTATATTTAACATAACGTATGTGTATCCACTCTAACTCAAAAACAAATTGCCCAAATCTCATTAAATCTTTTAAACAAGTCACTTATGGATTATACTGGTGCTGATTAGATTTTGGTATGATTCAAGATAAAAGAACCCGCGTCTCCAAGATCAATTTGTCTCCAAGTCTTTGTCTCCAAGATCAACCAAGCTTGTGACCTTTAAATTATATCAATTGTTTCCTATTGCGTTTTCGTAACAATACGATGTTACTTCCATGACATACATTCGTTCCATCCTCGTGGTATTTATTAGATGATTTACTATGTACACCGCGCCCTAAAATACTTCACGTCAAAAATTGTATACATTATTATATACCTTTACATAAAAAAATCATTTGAAAATGTAGGGGTAATATTTTCTGGTGACTGCATATATGCTATCTTCAGATATCTTAAACATAATTATTACGAAATTAACGAATGCAAATACTTCATTTGTACTTAATGCATCCCTGATAAATTGCTACGTAAGTAATTAATTTTTTAATGAGATTTAAAGTTGATAAAGACAGATAAATATCTTATGAAATAAGGAATTTATTTTATATGTCATTTCTCAAAACAATGAGATAAAAAAATATGTTCTAGCCTGATAGACGAAGTGAATAAAGAATAATTATTTAATTTATTTTCTGACATTATATTCTCATTTTCCTTCTTGCCAAAAATTTAATAAACCTGAAATTTACTTCTTCATGATCATGATAATGATTCACTTTTTTGAAAAAGTAATGATTGAATAAAGAGTAAATAAAGTGATATTTTTCTTTAGAGTTAATTATATTTCTAGTTCTCTTTGCTTTGAAGAAAATAATATTTTTTATATGTGTTTTAAATAGGTTCAATTTTTAAAGTCAGTATTAACATATATGTGTTTAACGTCTAATTAAATCAAATAAATATAATGTGCAGAACTTAAATTAAGTAATTTTTTTCTGATATTACGTTTTTAAAAGTTTTCTCTAGGACCGTGTATATATTCTTCAAAATGGATTTACGACTTGTCTATTTTTCTTCCTTGAACTTCTCAAATTCAAAAGTACATTTGATTAAGAAGATGAGGCAAATTTTGATTACCAAAGTACCCTAGTTGGAAAACATCCATTTTTATGATCTTTGTTAGTATAGATTGATCAGTGTAAAACCGAAGAGAACATAATACACATGAAACTTTTCTACGGAGTTTGAATTATATTCACAGACACACACATATATGTATATATATATATAATATATATATATATATATATATATATATATATATATATATATATATATATATATATATATATATATATATATATATATATATATATATATATATATATATATATATATATATATCTGGAATAAAAGTGTGTGAATGAAATTTACTACATTGACATAGAGAGCCAGACGATATATATTTCGATGACATCATTTGAATAAAGTTCATTTTTAAACGCGATACATTCAGCGGATTGCATTTCAGTTGGAGAGTGTTTCATATATATATATATATATAGAACATATAACAAAACTTTAACTTCGATGATTAATTTTAGAATATTCTGTAATAAATTCCTATAAAAATAAATATAACTCTGAAAACACATCATTATAAATATAATTTAAATCTAAAGATTTATTAGCTATGATTTTCTTTCAATTAACTTAATACTGCATCAGCTTCACTGTAATTAAGTTAAAATATATTAAAATTTGAAAAAAAATATGATACCAAATTCGGTTCACATACAGTTCTTTTTTTTTCTCACAAGAATTCAGTAGCTTATCTGAATCAAACCTAAATGCTAATTTTGTCTCAAATGCTTTTGTAATACTCAGGAGCAATTATCTGTGTGAACTCATGGAATATTGATGAGCCTTAATTACCGTTATCACAGAACAATGCACTTTGTTTTTCTGAAAATAGAAAATATGATAGAAATCTAGTAAACAGCTCTTAAAGCATTAAATAGAACAGAAATTTAAATTAATACAAATAATTACATTTTCTTTCTTTTTTTAACTGGCTGCATTTAAATCTGGCCTCTTATGATATCAGAATAAATATATGCATGAATAAAATATAAAATATAATAAGGAATATAATGAAATAACAAGAAAGATCAATCATGCATAAGCATTGATTATGAAACACTTTCCATCTGAAATGCAATTTCATTTAAAAATTTCTAAAATGTGATACATTCAGTGGTGATATCTTTTACATTATCACAGTGCTACAGTAATTTATTATACGTAAATATTTAAAACTGTATCGAAATATAAATCAGCTGATTCTCTATGCAAAATCAATGAATATTTCATTCATATAACTTTTATTCCAGACTCCAGAGCTAAATAATTTTGTGTGAAAAAAATACAGCAATTTTTATGTAACTCACCTTACAATCGCTT
The DNA here is from genome assembly GCA_951213105.1 of Amaurobius ferox. NCBI lineage: Eukaryota > Metazoa > Arthropoda > Arachnida > Araneae > Amaurobiidae > Amaurobius > Amaurobius ferox. The sequence goes on along the minus strand of OX578139.1, from coordinate 149,585,663 downwards.
GAGATATTTGCATTCTGCATAAGTTAAAATTAGGCTTCGTTGAAGAAATAATAAAAGTTTAGGGATCATTTAAAATCACAACTATTGTAATTGCATAGGCACGGAATTTAGATACACAGATAATACACAGATACACAGAAAATATATGTGTGTGTGTGTATATATTAAAAGTATTGGAATCGTGTCGAAGATCGGTACTCGAATTTTCGAAGGATCTACAAGGTTTGGGACTTCTAGAACACGAAAGACCTATTTTTAGGAAGACGTCTGTGTGTGTAAGGGTGTATCTGTGTATGTTTCTGTGTGTCTGTGAGGATATTACATCCACTCTATAGAAAAACTAATAGACCGAATTTCATAAAATTTGGTAAAATTTCGTGATTTATATACCAAATTTTACAAAATTTGGTATATAAATCATTTTTAGGTTATTCTAGTACGATTCGGGAAAAAGGAACGGGCTATTTTTGCGATATGGCCCGCAAAAATCCTGAAATATAAAAAAAAAAAAAAACTACGTGTGCTCAATTATATCAATTAAATTCCTATTTCTAACGTGATTTTTCACAACAAAAAGAATAAGACTAACCCCATTACTCTAGGACAAGCCGTTCTTGGGATATTCTAGTTATTCGCGTTTTCGCTACGCCACCTTTGACAATAAGTCCAGCTATCAAATGAGAAACAAATTTAAGTTTAACGTGCAAATTCAATATCATTTAAAATACTTATAACTGTTATTTTGTGCAGATTAACTCAAATTATTATTGAAGAAATCAAGAGAACGAGAATATGAGTCTGCAGGGAAAGACATGTGCTGCCCACATAAGAATTTTTAACAATATTAAAACAATGATTTATGGAAGTGAACGGGGATTATTTGCAGGCCATTTCGAAAAAAGTATATGATCTATATTTAAAGATCCACCAAATTTTTGTAGAATAAAATATTCAACAAATTTAAGCTGTGTACCAAATTTTACTCTCTAGAACGTTGGAAAGTGCATTAAAAATGCCATCAAATAAGTATATAATGAAGAGTTATTATAAAATAAAAAGAAATTTGAAGAATTATTATCTACCAAATTTATTTTAAAATGTGTAGCCTCTCTCATATACAAAACAAGAAAGATCAATCATGCTTAAAGCATTGATTATGAAACACTTTCCAACTTCAATGCAATTTTATTTAAAAAAGTCGAAAATGAAATACATTCCTCGGTAATATTTTAAAACTTATCACAATACTACATTAATTTATTATATTTGAAAACTTAAACCTTCATTGAAAAAAATGATCTTCATTCAAATGACGGCATTGAAATATAAATTGCCTGGTTTAAATATCTCTAAAACTGGTTTAAATATCTCTCGATACATTCCACGGTAATATTTTTAAAACTATCATAATACTACGATAATTTATTATATTTGAAAACTTCATCGAAAACAACTGAAATTAATTCAAATGTCGTCATAGAAAAAATAACACGCCTGGATCTCTCTATAAAAACATGATTTCATTCATAACTTTCTCCCATTCATTTCATTCATCACAATACTATAATAATTTATTTTATTTAAAAATTAAGACCATGGAGCTACAAGTAATTAAACTCTATGCTAAACACTTCATAGAAAAAAAATCGTCCTTCTCTTTATAAAATCAATTAATATTTCATTCATATCATTTAGCTAGAGTGGATAAAGGCAATTTCTGCGGCCATTTCGCAAAGAAGGCAGATTCTTTTATTACGAATCGTACTATAATCTAATGAACATCAGGATTTCCCACAAAAACATACCTACCAAATTGTATGAAATTCGGTCCATTAGTTTTTCAATTAGAGTGGATGTAATATCCACACAGACACACAGAAACATACACAGATACACCCTTACACACACAGACGTCTTCCTAGAAGTAGTTTTTTCGTGTTCTAGAAGTCCCAAAACGTGTAGATACTTTGAAAATTCGAGTTCCGATCTTCGGCACGATTCCAATACTTTGAGTACATACACATACACATATATATTATCTGTGTATTATCTGTGTATCTAAATTCCGTGCCTATGCAATTACAATAGTTGTGATTTTAAATGATCCCTAAACTTTTATTATTTCTTCAAGGAAGCCTAATTTTAACATATGCAGAATGCAAATATCTCAAGCGATTGTAAGATGAATTACATAAGAATTTCTGAATTTTTTTCACACAAAATTATTTAGCTCTGGAGTCTGGAATACAAGTTATATGAATGAAATATTCATTGATTTTGCATAAAGAATCAGATGATTTATATTTCGATACAGTTTTAAATATTTAAGTATAATAAATTACTGTAGTACTGTGATAATGTAAAATATATTACCACTGAATGAATCACAGTTTAGAAATTTTTAAATGAAATTACATTTCAGTTGGAAAGTGTTTCATAATCAATGCTTATGCATGATTGATCTTTCTTGTTTTATATGACTTTTTGATAGTTTTTTTAAAAAATGTACAATATCTCGAGAACGGTTCACGTTAGCGTTCTAAAATTTATGTCAATCGTTTTATAATGAAAAATTACATAAGAAATGTCTATTTGCGTAACTTTATTAGTGGTTTTAATTTTTTGACGATTTTTTCAAAATTTCATTCGAAAATTTAGGGGGGTTCTGAACATTCGATTGCGTATAAAAACAATAGGCTTCCAGTGTTTACGGATTGTGATTTTTGTACCAAATTTGGTTCGAATCGGTCCATTCGTTCGTCAGTTATCGTCTCCACAGACTCACTGACACACACACACACATACACACATACTTTCACACACACACACACACACACACACACACACACACACACACACACACACACAGACATCACTTCAAAAATGTTTGATTCGTGATCAGGGATGCTTGAAACGTGCTCTCCCGTCGAAAACTCGAATTCGAATTTTCGACCCCGTCAGAATACTTTCCTTACACATTATGTATATAAGGAAAGTAAAAACACCGATTTTGAAACAAGATGGATGCCATATATCATTTTGAAGTGGGTTATGTGATCGTTTCATATCATGGTCACGTGATCGTTTCATATAAGAGGTGTAATTATTATTTTAATTTTTATTTAAAAAACTACTGAATATATTTCGCTGATTTATATATTTTATATATTTTATGGGAAAATGTGAATATTTCCTAAAAATTTCGAAGCAATCTGTTAATTTTAAATTTGCTTAAAAAATGTTTGAAGAATTAGATCCCATAGGGTTCAATGCATTTCATTTTTTCAACCCGGATTCAATAAAAAACTAATTGGGTGATATTACTTATTTATATTCCCATAGGTCTCACAGATCGTCTGAACAACATACTAAAATTTCATTTTGATAAAGCCATTTTTACGGCAGTTATCGTGCTAACGGACAGACAGACAGACAGAAAGAATGAACAAAGTCATAAACACTTTTCAACTTTGTTGTAAAGTGTTAAAAATATAGGGTTTTCGAAGTTTAAGAAACTAATAACATATTATCAACTGCGGTATTAATTTATACATATGTAAAATATATTATTGTAAGATTGGTGCTCCACAAATGAAACAAAATATGCAAATTTAAAATCATATAAATAAGTATTTTTTTCATTAATACCAAATGTATTTGTCGAAAACTTCTTACCCAAAATCAGAGTTATAGCAAGATGTGCTGAAGAAATGAGGACAATTGTACGGCATAGAAATAACAACACATGACGTCAATTTGTGAAAGCAAAGTAATTGAAACCAAATTTCTAGTATTCGCATCGAAAAAAATAAATTGTAAACCTAAATATATAATACATTTATAAAGCCAGTGTCAGGTAGTCTGTAGAAGATGTAAAAACTGGTCACAAGAAAAAGCACTTGCAAGTTGAGGATAAGATTGTTCATCCCACATAAAACTGCTCTGAGGGAGAAGTATGACAGACGATGACATGAACTGGGGATTTCCCTGCAGGTGATTGGTAAACCCAATGAACGCGCTAAACTACTGTCGATGTACATATTTTCAGAGGAGACAGAACATATTGAAAAATGTTCTTGAAGTAGAGAGGTGCTAAATGCTTAAAATACATCAAGGGGATTGTTCCTAAAATTTTAACTTGACATGTCATCTGTTAATAACGAATTCAAGATAAGAATATTAACGATGGAGTTTTATTAGGAATTATATCTGTACCGAGTTGCAAACGTACAATTAAATTTGTTATTTATATTTTAAAGTTGTGTTAAGAAAAAAAAAATTCAGTACTCCTTATATATTATCCTTCATGTGAAACCAATAATTGTATAAAGAAAGTCTTAACAAGAGGACTAAAGACTCTCCGAAGCATTTCAAGGTATTGTCGAAGTTATATGAAATCGTGATGAAAAGTCCTTTGAAACAATAAAAGAAATTCAATTCAAGAAATAAAACTAAAGAAAGAAATTAATCTAATTCTGCAGAAGAGCTATAAATCTCTGTGCCATCACAATGGCGCCAATTTTCCATAAGTCAGGTAGAAGTTTAATAATAAAGAAAAAAGTATGATAATTATTTGTACATAAAGATTTTGAAAAATAATGAGAGTGACCATTTTTTGTTAATTAAATACAATTTATGATTTATAATTTCTGTAAAATAATCAATTTGATTTTTAACGAATTGTATCATGGATATTTTGAAAGGTTTTATATTAATATTTACCATTTGAGAATATTTAGGTACAGCAAAGCAAAAAATATCTCAAGGATAATACATCAGAATGCAGTCAAGAATAATACAATAACTCAAGGATAAAACTATGAAACAAGGATAAAATATATTGATAAAACGCGCAAATTAACATTTTTCCATTAAAGTCAATCTTCAAATCAAATATTTCTACAAAATTGAAGTTATCAAATTAAATTATCATCCTATTTTTAATAGTTTATAGTATCATATTTTGATAAAATGGTACCAGGCAAATCAATTAATATTAAATTATCTTAGCATATCTGCAGAGCTCTGACATGTATGATTGGTCTCCTTAAATTTTAAGGGATCATGTGTATGACCTAACTGATGTATTATAAGTAAACCATGTATCAGAAAAACTATTTCATTTTTAGGGCGTTAATACAAGTTTATCTTTCATTTCTAGAAAACTATTCTATAGCTAATATTTTTTTTAAATCATCATATTTCTTAATGGGCAAACTACATATGTAACCATATTTTTCATCTACTACACACGTATACGAATATGACCAAACCAGAAAAAAAAATCAGAAAAGTTAATGGTCCATTGAGTTATTTAATAAAGATAAAATAGTTTTTATTTCGCCATTTTGCAAGTGAGGAACTTATGCACAAAATTCGTACAAAATATTAAGTCTGATTAATATATGAATTTTCCAACAGAACAAACCGTAGAAAACAACACCTCATTGAAAATATAATTTAAATCTAACGAATTACTAGCTATAATTTCTTTAAATTAACTTAATACTGCATCAGATTTACTGTAATTAAATTAAAATATGTCAAAATTCGAAAAAAAAAATGATACCAAGTTCGTTTCACATAGATTTATGTTTTTTTTCTAAAGGATTCAATAGCTTATCTGAATCAAACCTGAATGTTAATTTTGTCTCAGATGCTTTTGTAATACTCAGGAGCAATTATCTGTGTGAACTCATGGAATATTGATGATCCTTAATTACCGTTATCACAGAACAATACATTTTTTTTTACTGAAAATAGAAAATATGATAGAAATCCTGTAAACAGCTCTTAAAGCATTAAATAGAACATATATTTAAATTAACACAAATAATTACATTTTCTATTTATCTTTTTAACTGGCTGCATTTAAATCTGGCCTCTTACGATATCAGAATAAATATATGCATGAATAAAATGTAAAATGTAATAAAGAATATAATGAAATAAAAGTATAGAAATTTCGAATTTTAAGAAACTAATAACATATTATCGACTGCGGTATTACTTTCTGCATACGTTAAATATATTATTGTAAGATTGGTGCTCAACAAATAAAGCAAAATATGCAAATTTAAAATCATATAATTAAGTATTTTTTTCATTAATTACAAATGTATTTGTCGAAAACAATTTGTCAACCCAAAATCAGAGTTATAGCAAGATGTGCTGAAGGAATGAGAACAATTGTACGGCATAGAAATAACAACACACGACTTCAATTAGCGAAAGCAAAGTAATTGAAAGCACATTTCTAGAGTTCGCATCGAAAAAAAAAATTTAAACATAAATTTATAACACACTTATATAGCCAGCGTCAGATAGTCTGTAGAAGATGTAAAGATTGGGCACTAGAAAAAGCACTTGCAAGTTGTGGATAAGATGGTTCATCCCTCATAAAACTGCTCGGAGGGTATGAAAAATGTTCTTGAAGTAGATGCTAAATGCTTAAAATACACGTTTATATTACGTTTATAGAAGTTTATCTTTCCTTCTAGAAAACTATTCTATAGCTAATATATTTTTAAAAACCATCATATTTCTTCTTGGGCAAACTACATATGTAACCAGATTTTTCTTCTACTGCACGCGTATACGAGTATGACCAAATCAGAAAAATAATCGAAAAGGGTAATGGTCCACTGAATTATTTAATAAAGATAAAATAGTTTTTATTTTCCATTTTGCCAGTAAGGAATTTAAGCATAACATTCGCGCAAAATATTATGTGTAAATAATATAAGAATTTTACGACAGAACAAACCGTCCAAATTGTAGGTTATGTCATATTTAGTCGAACAAGATCCTGATATTCTTACAATAGTAAATCACATATTTAAAATTAGAGCTCTCAATATATAATTTTTCGCAATATCTTAATTTCCAAATATACTAACAAACTGGCGAAATCTGAAGATACGTTATATTTTGCAAATTATTTTTTCTTAATATGAATATTTCGACCCCGTAATAGTATAGATGTGCACTGCTTTCTACTAATACATGTGCATCGCAAATATATTCAATATATACTATTTCTATTTTAGTTATTGAATAAAGTATTAAGAACGATCAATCATGCATAAAGCATTGATTATGAAACACTTTCCAACTTCAATGGAATTTTATATAAACATCTCTATATATATATATATATAAAATGCGATACATTGCTCGGTAATCTTTTTAAAATTATCACAATAATACATTAATTTATTATATTTCAAAACTTAAAATTTCATCAATAAAAATGAACTTCATTCTAATTACGGCATTGAAATAAAAATTGCCTGGTTTAAACATCTATAAAATGTGACACATTCCTCGGTAATATTTTTAAAATCATCATACTAGTACAATAATTTATAGTATCTGAAAACTTCATCGAAAACAAATGACCTTTATTCAAATGACGTCATCGAATTATAAATCGCCTGGCTCTCACAATAAAAGAAGCATTTCATTCATTAACTTTTTACAATTCCTTTCATTCATCGCAATACTATAATAACTTATTTTATTTCAAAACTTAAAACCATGGAGGTACAAGTAACTTAACTCTATGCTTAATACTTCCTCCAAAAAATCGTCTGGTTCTCTGCGTAAAATCAATGAATGTTTCATTTATATCAGCTATATTGTAGATTCCATGAGCTAAATAATTTTGCTTTAAAGAAATACAGCGATTCTTATAGATCTCATTCTACATCTTTTGGTGTTTACGTTCTTCATAAGTGAAAATTAGGCTTCGTTGTAGAAATAATCAAAGTTTGATAATCATTTAAACTCAAATATATTGTAATTGCGGTGTTTCAGTATGTAGATGCATAGAATTTCAGCAAAAATAAAGGATTTTTAGGACGGATACAATACTAAAAAATCTGCTGTGGGCAGCACATGACTTTTCTTATATAATGCAATGAATTTACTACTTTTACAGTAAAACAAAAATAGATTAGTAGATATTTATCTTCTTTCCAAGATATTGAATTTTCGTCAATGAGTCGTCATTTTCATTGATTTAGCGTCATTTTTTTTATACATTTGGCGAGTTTTTCGTTAATTTAGCAACATTGAAGAAAGTCGCCAAGTTGGCGACATCCCGCAAAATTCGTCGCCAAAATCTCGCCAAGCGTTATGGACGGAGAAATAAATTATTCTTACAGCAGATAAATGACTATTGGCGTTCAAATACAAAAGTATTAATTAAAGTATTTTTTTCATGAATGGAACGACCAAGATCCACGAAAAGGATGACACAAATTTATGGCATGATATTACATATGAAAAGTGAACATGTGTCTCAATAGGAAACATTTTTTATTATTTTATATGATTTTTTGACTTTTTTTTTAAATGTGCAATATCTCGAGAACGGTTCATGTTAGCGTTCTAACATTTATGTCAATCGTTTTCTAATGAAAAATTCCATAAGAAATGTCTATTAGCGTAACTTTATTAGATGTTTTGATTTTTTGATGATTTTTTCAAAATTTCACTCAAAAATTTAGGGGGTTCTGAGCATTCGATTGCGTATAAAAACAACAGGCTTCCAATGTTTACGGATTCTAATTTTTGTACCAAATTTCATTCGAATCGGTCCATTCGTTCGTCAGTTATCGTCTCAACAGTCTCTCTGACACACACACACACACACACACACACACACACACATCGCTTCAAAAATGTTCGATTCGTGATCAGGGATGCTTGAAACATGCTCTTCCGTCGAAAACTCGAATTCAAATTTTCGACCCCGTCACAATACTTTGCTTATACATTATTGTATATAAGGAAATTAATATGAATTAAAAATAACTTTAAAAATTACGATTTTGACACAAGATGGATGCCATATTTTATTTTGCAGTGGGGCATGTGATCTCTTCATATAATAGTCGCGTGATCCCTTCATATAACGGTCACGTGACTTCTTCATATAAAGGGTGTAATTACTATTTTAATTTTTATTAAAAAAAATATTGAATATATTTTGCTGACATTTTGCTTATATATTTTAAGGGATAATTTGAATATATTCTAAATCGTTCGAAGCAATTTGTGAATTTTAAATTCGCTTAAAAAATGCTTGAAAAATTAGGTCCTATAGGGTTCAATATATTTCATTTTTTCAACCCAGGTTCAATCCAAAACTAATTGGGGGTTATTATTCATTTATATTCCCGTACGTCTCACAGACCGTCTGAACAGCATAATAAAATTTTATTTTGATTAAAATTTTATTTTGATTAAAATTTTATTTTGATTAAAATGTTATTTTGAAGTCATTTTACGGCGGTTATCGTGCTAAGGGAAAGAAAGACAGACAGGCAAAATGAACAAAGTCATAAACACTTTTCAACTATGTTGTAAAGTGTTAAAAATGATATTTTTTATTTAATTTCGGTGTTTATTAATATTACACCTAACAAGACAGAAATATGACGGGACTATTCTTCTTATGCTATTACAAACTAATTATGAATCGCAGAATATAAACTAATTATGAATCGCTTTTCGAAAACTCTTACATTTCTGTGTCCCGTGATGGAAGAGATAAACAAAAATCCGTTTTAGTATGACTTTGCTCCATAGGCGATATTATACGTATGTATATATTCGGCCTTCTAAGTCTCGACTTCAAGGTGGTATTTAAAAACTTTTCTTCAAAACTTTAATTTTTTATTCCCCTTGGGTGATGCAGTCCCGACTCTGTCGGGTTCTGTCTCGAGGTAGATAGTTTAAACATGCCAAGACGTCGTCTTCTGGGTCATTGAAGGGCTTCTGTGAGGTCTAAAAAGACACATTAGATAATTATTATATGGATAATTGTAATAGAGGAATGAGTGTAAAAATATTTTATCCCTATCTGATTTATATAGAATTGATCAATCTTACTTTCAACATATTTTATTAGTTTTAACATACACTGCCAATCCCCCCCCCTTCCCCCCAAAAAAAGTCGTCCAAGTTAATATTTCGCTGGCCCACATTTAGCACAAATTACGGCATGCATTCATCGTATCATTGTGTCTATGAATTCATGTAATATCTCGACACTTATTTGTGGGCAAATTTGCTGTAACATTTTGCCGCGTTCCTTGGTTGATGAAGGAACATTGAAATTATTCCTTAGTTGTTTCTCCTGTATATCCCTGTATATCTTCAATTGCGTTGAGGTCAGGTCCTTTTAGTGGCCAATTCAAGTTTGCGAATGAGGCCTCTTGCTCCTTGAATCAATATTTCGCAATTTCAGAGCAATGGATCGTGGCATTGTGATCTTGGAATATTGCATTGCCCTCAGGGAAGAAAAATTCCCTTAATGGAATGTGATGGCACGTGGCTCAGATATATTGATATATGATGCTCAGATGGTACGATGTTCATATATGCAGATATACGATGCTCAGATGGCACGATGCATATATATATGGATATTTGATGCTCAGATGGTACGATGCTCAGATATATGGATATACGATGCTCAGATATCTGGATATACGATGCTCAGATATATGGATATACGATGGTCAGATGGTACGGTCCTCATATGGTACGATGCTCAGATACGATGCTCATATATGATTCTCAGATATTCATCTAAATTCATTTTATTTCTGCATAGTGTTGGTGCACGTAGATCAGACGAACAGAAGCAGCCTCAGATCATTATTCTTCCTCCTGAGGACTGTACAATTGGTACAGTACAGGAAGGGTCCAATGCTTCATGCGATTCCCTTCTGTTCCGGATGCATTCATCAGGTTCGAAGAAAATAAAGCTGGCCTCATAGGACTACATGATTCGCCTCATTTCTCAGTAGTCCACTTTTTGTGTTTCTTGGCGAATTGAAGTCTATTTTATCGATTACTCCCAGCAACCAATGGTTTCCTTTTTGGACTACAGCTGTTTAATCCTAGTCCTTTAAGTTATCATCTCATAATGCGAGTGGATATGGTCTTGCTTCCACTATTGAACTTGGTTGTAGGTTCTAGGGTCTTTTTTTTTGCGATTCGATTTCAGTAAGCGTTTTAATGATCTTCTGTCACGATTATTTAGGACAATTTTTCGACCGCATTTTTCCCGCAAAGTTAAGAGTCCATCGCCACTTTTTCAAGATATAATTATGCGTTGGACAGTTTGCAATCCAGTGCCAGTGATGTAAGTAATCTCCTTGTACGTCGTACGGAATTGAGACAGACCAACAATTTTGCCCCTTTAAAACTCTATGATATGAGACCGTGTATAAACATATTCAACCAAGATCGCTGTGAACTGATTATCTGCATGCTGATCCCGTTACATTTAAAGGTTGTATTGCCCGCAGAATTATGTAAAATTTCGAAATGCATCACCACTTCGTCCCTCCTCAATATTTATATATTTCAAGTCATAGCGCGACATTTTGTTTAACCAGGCAATCTAGAAAAACATATGATTCAACTATCTTTCTATCCTGAAAATTTTATAATTATAAATTCATTTATTTTAATACAATAAAATTAAGCCACGAGTGCAAAAAATGTACGGTATTGAAATACAAATTTGTTTTCCGTAATCAATTTCATTTTTCCCACCCGTGGTCATGTATATTCTTTTTGCAACCACTTTAATTGATTGCCAGGCAAAATTCCAGACAAAGAAAACTCATTATACCTTAATGGAGATATTCATCTGCAGGTCACATATGCGTTGAATCTCATTAGGAAGTGCTAATTGACGTATTCAACATTAAAGATGGTTTTATTAAGTTTACTTTTCATCTACAAATTATTTTCCTCCCCCTCACTATGCTAAACACGTCAATTATATTTTTTTTTTGCTAGTTTAGAAAAATTCTACCCAAATGTGTCAAATTATTTCATTTTGAGATAGCATTAGAAATTTTCTGGAAACTGATTTGTTTTCTCTTTGTACTATTTCAGTGAGAATACGTTTCTCTTTTATCGAGGTATGTTAGTATATCACGCTGAATAATTATAAATAGTCAAAAAGTTTGCTATGTTATATTAGTGAACCGTACATATATATCCGTATTACTGAACCGTACATATATATCCGTAACTAAAGTTTATTGACCTTCTTCTTTGAGAATGATGTCACCTCGAGGTTTAATTGTTCAGATAAATATTTCTATAATTGCTTACACAGGATATTAATTATGCGGTTGATAGTTTGCAATCCAGTGCCAGTGATGTTAGCAATATCCTTAAATGTCGTAACGAATTGACACAGGCTAAAAATTTTGCCCAACAATTTTGCAATTGATACCAAAGTATATCTACGCATTATAAATGATTTCCACCATATCCAGGAAGAGCAAAAATAATAAAATAAATCCCGAAACACTCATATCTATAATAATAAAGGATATGTTAGTTTGTTTGTTGGTCGCATAGAGAAAACTCTAAGATATACACAGTCGTGGAATTTAATGCAGTGATACATTAGTTTAGGCTCGAAGACGAATTCGGCCATATTATTTTCAATTTACCTTACTTTTCACTTATTAAATGTTTATTTCAGAATTAAAAATATTATTTCAGAATTTACACCTTAAAACAATCGGAAAAATCAAAGAATTTTAATTTAAGCAAATATTGAACCGAATCCACACCATCATTTGACACAGTTTCGTGAATTTTTAAAAATATCTTAAAAAATACATGTGAAGACGTCATCGGTTTTAAAATTCCGGTATATAAATTGACTGGCAATCCGTTCTCCATAAGTTAACAGCAGTTCATTTAAATACACTGCTCTAATACAATTTTTTCCCTGCAGCCATCAGTTTATTAACTATGATCTTTAAAAAGCATCATCTCATTATTTTTTAAACGTTCTATAGAAGATAACCGGAACCCTATTTTCGACCATGAGCGGTGTCATAAGGTAAAATTGTCCTTATCAAAAATTACCTGTATAGGACTTACCTATGATGCCGCCACTAAGGGTGGAGCATGTAAGCTCCCGGTTCTCAAGCTCGGACTACGAACACACAAAACATAAAGAAATACACAAGCTTAATTGCTCAATTTATTTTAATATTTTACTTAATAGTTATCTATTGTATCTGGAGTAACTATGCTATAATTAAATCAATTATTACAAGACACATAATACTAACAATATTACATTAATATATATATATATTTACACACATAATAACTTTGACTTAAATTTCTTAAAAACAGTTTCCTTTAAACAATCGATAAAGAATAGTTCTTATAGTTCAATATTACGAACTCGTTCATATGGTCTACTCATACGAACTGGAAGTCAATTAATTTAATAATTGTTAAAGGTGTGCCTTCCGTGCTAATAGTGACAATTGAAAGTTGGTTACCTTTTCTCTTTGTGTTACGTGCATATCCGTGCTATTTCAATGATGTAGGAACACCGTTACACATCTAACTGCACTCGCTACCATTTTGTTGCTCACATTCTATAGACACTTTTCACAAACCCAAGAAAACATGATGCTGACTCGTTCGAAAGTTTTAAGTCGACTAAAAAACCTCAGGTGCGTCTAGGACGCTGTCGAAATTGCATCTCCTGGAAAGTTCTAGAACATTCTCTCAAACCTTTTTCTTTTCACATTGTAGTGTCGTTGTTGATTCGTTGAAGTGAAGAAGGGGATGCGCTGCTTATTTATGTTTGCATTGCCATTGGCTCCCTCTGCAGCATTTAAATAGCTCATTAGCTAGGTTGGCATCCGCGATTGGAATTTCAAAATGGCTAGGTTGGCATTTGTAATTGGGTGGAAACATGTAATACAAATATTGTGTTACAAGCGGGACTGGTAATTTTTCTTTGTTCGTGCCATTCGCAAACAAGAGATAGCCTGCAACAAGTTTGCTTCCAAGGTCGATACAAAATTTGTCAACATTCGGTTCGTAACGTCGAAATGTATCGACTGGTTACAATGGGGAGCAAAATATTTGGAGATACGGGTATTTTCATTTATTATTAGAAAACACACCCAACGATACATTTGGTTTTCGAGAAATCACTGCAAGATTCGGTGTAGTTTAAATCAGAAGTTTGCGTCTTAAATACTTGAGCAACGGCAAGCACATTTTCTGGTTTTAAATAGAATATACTCTTTGATGGAATCACATAACAGAGTGTTACGACTATGTGCTGGAAAATCATTGACTTTTAATTTATAAACCGTAAAATCAAATTTTGCAGCTTATCTCTCTTTTTATTGCTTATCTCAAAATAGATGGCGTTAACACAAGAAAGTGAAAACATACTACCTACCGTTGAAGTAGTACAACTGTTAGCCATCAAAAACGCTGTCGCCCTGCGCGGACTGGAACGATAACAAAATATACTTTCACGATTAGAAAAATTTGGATTAATAAATTATTCAAATACTCGATTGTATATATTTGCATGATGTACATTAATTGGTATGGGGTATATGAAAATAAGTTTAGTAAACTATGTTTTAATGTTAAGTGCGTATGTCTATGATTTTGTATTAAAAAAGGATTCTGTTAGAATACTTAGAATTTCAAAAAGTGAACAGGACTTATTGATTAGGAGTGTACGGAATTATTTGTCTACTAACGGGATTTTCAGTCATCCAATCCACCATGTTTCAGCCTCAATTTTATCCAAGCAATAAAATACATTTTCAGTAACAGGATTATAAAATATATTATAAATAACCAAAAAAATGACAATAGTTACAGACACGTCTTTACAGTTACCGGCCGGCACCTTTTTCAACGTGAGAAACAAAATACATATACATCTCAATTAAAAAAATATTCTAGCTGTGCCAAGAGCATTTCGGTTCTAGCTGTTATGATGATCTGTCCGATGTATAAGGTACATTATGTAGGCTTATAAAACGTGCAGAAACACGTAGATATGACCAACTGCATTTTTATTAATTGTGATTCTGCTTAAAATTTTGAGATCACTGTTTAATCCTTTTTTAAAAAAAACAGAATGCTTAGAAACAATGAAAATGTTTTAATTCCGTGGTGGTCTTTTTTGGCTTTGATTTGATATAGACTTAATTTAAATAGTTAATAAAAAAACCGAAACTCGAGTTAGTAGATGATTTATTCTCAGCATAAGTACATATTTTATGACTTTGAGACGTAAAATCACCAGAATATGTAGTTAAATTTCAGAAATATACAAAGCGCACAATTTTAGGAATGAAAAATTCCAAACAATAATTGCAACCCGAAAATTGTAAAATGATAGTCAATAAACTCTGTTTTTCCTTATAATCAATTATGTTCAAGATCGGTTTCTCCAAGAAAAGTTTTTTTTATTTTAACAGTAGAATTGCCGTGATTTCATTATAACTATAATTATCATAAACTACCACATTGAACGATAACTTTAAACTTGTTTTTTATGCCAAATAACCACTTCACATATACAATCTTAATTAATATTTACACAACATACAAACATTCAAACTTGGGTCTCAAAACTAAAAGAAGGATAAAAATATTATGTTTTCTATCCAAAAGCCTGATTTGTTCAGCTATTAATGCTCGGAGAATGGGAGACCAGTATGCACCAGTTTTCAAATGCTGGTGCTTGCAATCAAACAAAGGCGCAGGCAACTGGCTCCAATTTCGACAGTTTTGGTCCGGGAAGTTATGACCACAATAAATAATTGTTATCCAAATTATAAGCGTGACTTGGGGCATAAACGCTGCTTAGGGACAGATCTTAAAGTAAGTTTCATTCAATCCATAACAACCAATTAAACCTCGATACAACATCACACTGAAGAACAGTCAATGAGAATAAGAGGGCGAGCTTTATACGAGGTCAAAAGAAGCTGAGGATAGCAAGAATAGATAAACGAGTGAAGTGACTTACGTTTGCTGATCATAAAAGAGATGAGTTCGAAATTCACGACAGAGTGAAGAGAAGACGTCAACTTGGGTATATTGACGTCAACTTAGGTATATTGTGCGTCAACTTGGGTATATTGACGTCAACGTGGGTATATTGACGTCAACTTGGGTATAAATATTAAAGACAAAATCCAGAGAAGACTGTCGGCTGGAGCAGAAATGATGGAGTAAAATGAGATCCTTGTGATACCACAGAAAGAATAAGACATGAACAATGACAGAAGTGCAATATCAGGGAAAAGTGTGCGGTCTATTTCCATAAGACCCTGAAAATGAGCCTCGATAATCTATACGCGACATTGAAGTGGAAAATATTTATATTGAATCTCATAATAAATTTATTCACCACAGATGTCATCTGTTTCAATCCCTTCCTGGATATCACCTCATATATATTACTTTCCTTATACATATATATATAATATATAAGGGAAGTATTGTGACGTGGTCGAAAATTCGAATTCGAGTTTTCGACGGGAGAGCACGTTTCAAGTATCCCTGATCAAGAATCGAACAATTTTGAGGTGGTGTGTGTGTGTAAGTATGTGTGTGTGGAGGGAAGTATGTGTGTGTGTCTGTGTGTCAGTGAGACTGTGGAAACGATGTCTCACGAACAAATGGAGCGATTCGAATGAAATTTGGTACAAAAATTACAATTCGTGAATACTGGAAGACTATTGTTTCGCCCCCTAAATTTTCGAGTGAAATTTTGAAAAATTCATCAAAAAATCAAAACCTTTATTAAATGTAGTCAAATAGACATTTCTTATGTAATTGTTCCTTGGAAACGATTGACATAAACTTTAGAACGCTAGCATAAACCGTTCTCTATTGCACATTTTTCAAATAAATTTATAAAAAAATCCCATAAATTAAAAAAAAATATTAACTGTTGAGAAATATGTTCACTTTTCATATGTAATATCACGCGATGAATTTGATGACATCATTCTCGTGGATCTAGCTCGTCCCATTTATGAGAAAATATACATTGAGTACTACTTTTGAGCAGCAATCTGCTATAAGAATAATATATTTCTCCGTCCATAACGCTTGACGAGATTTTGGCGACGAGTTTGGCGGAATGTCGCCATCATGGCGACTTTTTTAAATCTTGCCAAATTAACAAAAATCTCGCCAAATGGATAAAAATGATGCTAAATCAATGAAAATAACGACTAATTGACGAAATGTTAATATCCTGGAAAGAATATAAGTATCCACTATAAGAATAACCTATTTTATTTTACTGTAAAAGAAGTAAATTCATTGCATTATATAAGGAAAGTCATGTGCTGCCCACATCTGATTTTTTATACTTGGAGCAATATTTTATACTATTTAGTTTGTTTAAAAAAAACCACAATTAAATAATTTTGAAAAGACGAAAATGCATTTTTAATATATTTTTCCTGCGTCAGACATTCAATTAATTCTTATTTCAACCACTTTAATTAACTGCTGTGTAAAATCTCGGATGAATTAAATTCATTACTAATTATTTGAGATATTCATCTACCGCTTGCAGATGAAGCGAATGTATTAAAGAATGTGCTAATAAACGTATTGGAAATGAAAGATGGTTTCATTAAGTAAGTGTTATCTACAAAAATTCATTTCCTTCTCATTAAAATGTAGACAAATTATTTATTTTTTAATTTCTTATCAAAATACGAGAAAAGTCTGTCAGAATATTGTGTTTTTAATCACTAAAGATATGTAATTAAGCTATTTATTTTATCAATAGAATTTTAAATGAGGATTAATTTTTTTGTAATTTTTAAGAAAACATAAATGCCTAAAATAAGTAAAATATTTTATTTTTATTATCCTTTCAATTGATTTTGTATGAGGAACATATTTTGATGGTTTCCAAACTGTATTATTTTATGTCTATAATGACGTCAGAAATGTATACTTGTGTTTATATCTATTTGGATATATCTGGGTAAGAAATATATTTTGAAAAGTAGACGATTCAAATAGTATTGAATTTCTTTTCGGTTACACTATATATTAGCAATTTTAAGTGTAATTCTGAATAATTTGATGTAAAAAGTATAAGCTTTTAGAATCACTAACTTTAAATAAATAGTAATGCAATCAAAACATATATAAACTTATATATTACATATTTACCGTAACATTGAAATAAAATCATGAAGAAATGTTATAATCAATAATGTTTAAATTTATTATCATGTATGGTTCTTTATAAATATCTAGGTAAAATATCTCTTGTTCAAAGTAAGTGATTCAAATAGTATTGAACTTTATTTTGGTTAAACCATATATGATCATGTTCAAGAATATTTCTGAATAATTTGAAGTAAAAACGTATACGTTCTTATAATTACTAACTTTAAATAAATTGTAATGCACATTTTAGCTTATATATCATATATTTTACTATAACATTGATATAAAACCATGACGAAATATTCTAATCAGTAATATATTCAGATTCATTATTGTATGCATAGCTGTTTGTAAATATCTTGGTAAGATATCTGTTGCTACAATTCAAAGAGTATTCAAATAGCATCGAATTTTGTTACCATTAAACCATATATTAGTTTTTTTATGACTATTTCTGAAAAATGTAAAGTAAAAACATATAAGTTCTTATAATTAATAATTTCAAATAAATAGTAATGCAATCAAATATATATTAGTTTATAATATATCACATAGTTTACTAAACATTAAAATAAAACGACGAAGAAATTTTATAATATGTAATGTTTAATTTACAACTGTTATGACAAATAAATTGGTACATTATGTAGAAAACAGAGGCATGAAGATATTGCGGAACATTTTTCTATCCTGTAATAGGATATTATACATCACTGCATCCATTATGGCTTCTTTTATCATGACTGTTGTTTAAAACTGCTAAAGAAAACGAAAAATTAAAAAAAAATTAAGTTGCAACTATTTTTATCAAAATTTATTTTTAGCAGTGCTTAGCGCAGAGCTTCAAAAATCGGTATCTTATTACAAATTGGCCCAGTTAGCTTCTATACCATGGTCGAAACTATAAGTGTGCAAAGTTTCAGCCTTTCAAGACACCGAAAGTCTTCTGAAGAATCTGGGATGACTTTTCAAGGAAACTTCTTGTGAGGAAATCGTAAATCTATCTTTGTTAGATTATTTTCTATATGTGATACTATAAGTGTGCAATTCTGTCTTCTAGGTCATTAGGGTGCTTCTTGATGGTCAGGAAAGACACAAATATGTTAGAAAGTTATTATATAGATTATTTGAAGACAACTTTAGAGGTCACTTTTTTTTTAAGACAACGCAATGAAGAACGGGAAGTTAATTTAAACCCCCTCTATTTCTGAGGGGATCAAGATACTGCTTTAGATAATGCATGTATATGACTAAAGCAGTTAAGAAAATATTTTACAAATTATTTTGTAAATTTATTACATGGTGACGTACGAAAATAATAGAAGGGAAAGCTGAATTAATCTTTTCTCAATATTTATTAACAGAATTAAATACATGTTCCACTAAATACAATCACCGCATTTTAATCAAGATATTTCATGACATTGTATTTTTACAAAAATAAGTGAAACTAGATATTTATGAAGAAGCTGTCATGTGGAGCCAAGATATTTTTACACTTCATTTTCGACAGATCTATCAACAGTTATATGCTGTTTTTTTTTCGCTTATTTCGTACAATCATACGAATCTTCAGAAATGCTGAATGTAGCAGAATAACTGAATAAGTGAACTTTTTTATTTATTCTCGCATGTACGAAATGCTATTCTAAATCCATATCAATCATAATCTAAACTCTATAGTTAAAAATAAAATATAGCTATAACAAGTAAATTGTAATTTTTTTGAAATCGGTATTAACATCAATGAAACCGGAAAAAGAAATGCTTAATGAGAACATTCTCCACGAGGATTTGATACTGAATCCTTATCAACTATCATTCAATCTCTTTGTATTAGGAAAAAATAGATGTTTCAGGAAAAATGTTTGAACTGGAAGCCTAAAAGAACCTGATAACCCAGACTGTCCAGCTCACACGAGGATATGGAGCAGTTGAGTAAACGGCCGAGAAGGACCGAAATAAACCCGACGTTCAAATCCTTAGTGAATCCCCAACCTCTAATAAACTTAGTGCTGAATCCATATCAGTCCTCATTGAATCTCTATATACAGTCAATCCTGAAAAATCGATATTGCAAAGGGAATGTATATTTCTGAATTTGATGACATTTCCAAAAACAGAAGTAGAAATTCTTAGTTAGCTCTATTTTGCAAAGGAGATTTTATGATGAATACATATCATTCATCATTTGGGTTCTAGCTATAACTTATCTAGAATAATAGGCGTTTCAAGAAAATCGTTTGAATCGGAAGTTAACATTCTTATTTAATCACCCTGCCTCCTCCTAAATATGACGCTAAACTCATATAAATTATTATCTTATTCATTAGCTAATCTAAGAAAACATATATTTCAAGGAAAATTAAAATTTCTGACACGAAAATGAAAGAAGAACCGACAATGAAAATGCTTTTTCAACCAACCTCCTCCTACTTCCCTCTTCAAAAATCTTTGTTAAAAACAATTGTATTGCAGAAACGCTTCCGCCAATTATAATTTGCAGCAATATATAGTATGATATACACAGTTAAAGGAAAACAAATATAAAAAGCTCTGCAAGAAAAAAATAGTAGATTGAAAAAAAAAACTACAGCCAGAATGTATTACAAACTGTTTATATCGATGATCACCAACGGGCTTTTCATTTACCTCACATCTTAAATTGAAATGTTAGATCAATATTTTAAATGTAAAAAAATTATTCCCAGATGAACCAAAATGAAATGCTCTTAAATGTGACATGCATTTTAAAGAATCTCTTCAAGATCCAATTCAGCTGGAGGCAACGTATGTAAATCTCTTAAGTATTAATTATAACAGAAAGTAATTGACTGTATTATGATTGCTTCTGGCATCGAAACTATTCAGTAGTGGTGTGAATATTTGAGAAACGATATTAAAGCAACGGAAATCAATGAATATTAGCTAACTCATATTTTTCCATTTTTGTTATTGACACTTATTTAATTGATCTGGATGCAGTGATACTGTATGAAAAAGCAAATTCGGTAAATTGCTTGATACAAAAATTTGGGCGTTATATATAATATTGACGACGCAAAATTAAATAAATTAATAAGCTTCATATACTTATAGTATAAACCAACTTCGGGATTATTTAGAAAACCTTTCTAAATCTACATTTAAATATATTACTAATAAACAATTAATGGGAATTAGAACGATAAGCTCTCCTTGTTTTTAGGAAGAATATTTCCAAAATGTAGACAAAGCAATATGAATTCAAAACCCACTGTATCTAATTATTTCTTTTATAAAATCCAACTTTGAAACAAAACTAAAACTTATAGCAACCTCAGTCTCATTATCTTCTCCATAAGTGGAAGAGCACTTTTTCTACCTGTAACAACTTCCTGAACACACCTTATATCTATTATTTATTTTTTTTTTTGTCATATTTACTGGTTTTGACTTTTTCTTCTTTTAATCTATTTCTTTTAGATTTTCATTTTTGAGTTCGTATACTACAACTTCTCTTCCATTTTACTATTTGATGCTTAAATATTTTTCTTAACTCCATGTCACCTCCTTTGAAAATTACCATACCTTTTGTTAGATCATAATGTCTTCGGAGTGTTGGAAGTTCACATGCAATTAATATGGTCCTTCTATGAAACTGAAAAAAAAATATATTATTTTACTGTTTTTATACTTCTATGGAAGAAAAGTATTTATTATATTACATTAATATTAATTTTTGTGTGTTTTATTCATTATTGATTTATATTTGAATCTGTCTTTTATAATTACTTATTTGCGCCAGGCATCTGTATAATTTCTGTAATATTATTTACAGTATGCATGCAGATATGCAGATACAATTAATATTTCCGAGTCAGTGTGTGCCCTTGAGAACGTCTATTGGTCACGGAAATACTCTTTTTCGGTTTTTCACATCTCATTTTCATACTTTCATATATTATTGTGTTTGCGTCTTATTTTTCCATTTTCTATCAGAGTCATGCTAAAATCTTTGTATCCCATTTTCTAATAGTAAGTATTCCAAATTTTTGCGTTATCTTTTCAAACAGCATATTCTGCCAGATGAAGGGGCATTTTATATGCATTCCACTACACATACACAAATAGACAGGGATCTTCGTTTATTAAGTTACTAACAGACATTTTAGCCAGGTGTTATAACACTATTTTAAAATATGTTTTAATTGCCAATGAAATAACCCCCATATCTGTAAAACTCGACCTACCCTCTTCGTTATGCAATAATATGTTGATGTAAGATCGTGTTTGAAAGATTTGTCCCTACACTGCTTTTATGTAAATTTCTCAACTGATACATCAGTAAATTTACTAGAATATCTAATTTTACATTTTCTTCGAAATGTAATGTAAAATTTTATATCTTTTCAAATGCTATATATCCAATTCCATTTATTGAGTGTAAAATATTTCCTTTTAATCAAATGAACTTGATTTTTATATAAAGTTTCCCGAAAGTTTGGGCATACCTTACAGCAAAATTTCCCATTAAAATCCACGTATTTTTAGACATAACTGTATAATTATTTTATCCCAAAATGTTTCCTAATTGCTGGAAATATCCCAAAGGGGAGCTATTTCCATTATGCACTTAAATCGTCTGCATAATATATAACTCCCCAAACCCTTAACATGTCTGCTTCCAATACAAGAGCTAAAATACTTATCGATTACGCTTATATGGACCTGATACGAAACGCAAAGGGGAACCGAATTCATATGTATGAAATAATCGGTTGAGTAAAATCAAGTGTAATTCTTCTCTAAACTTATGTTTCTTGTCGGTGAATCACTCCAGATTTGTTCATTAATTTTGGGCGACGAATTATATATTTTTAAATGTTAAGAAGGATTATGATAGAACTAACCTCTGTAATTTTATGATTTAATCTGTAACAATAGGCTATACTTTATAAATTGATTAAGGAATTGATTTATTGGAGTAACTGATTTACAATAAGAAAATTGTACGTCTATTTGGTATTTAAGACTTATGTTGTAGGGGAATTATAAGAGTAGATGCAAAACTCATATAAGATCAAAATGCTAATTTTTCAGGATAGCAAAAAATATGAATAAAATTTTATTGAGCCATAATTAATTGCATTTACTAATCCTATTAGATATAAATGCAAATTACTTAATTCTTGTATGCAAAAAATTACTCTAGTTCAATAATACCCTGGTGCACTTATCTGGTTATTGCACCAAAGCATATACATAAGTATATATATGTATTTTTACACGTATATACAATTATTTATATACATGCATATATATATATATATATATATAATAAATAATTGTTAACTTTGAAAAGTAAAAGCCACTAAACATGGACTTTCATGTTTCTTGCACCCACTTGTTCAATTCCAATCGAAATATCAGGAAGGGGCAGCAAGATAACACCACTGCCTTTATATACACCATTGTTTTTAATTACTATTAAGCAACTATATCGCTGAACTCGTCTTTATATTTAGAAAATCAAGACATGTATTCATGTCTTTTTTACAAAAATCAGCTATTATGATGTGCAAATACTAACTAATTGCGTAGATTCTGTGTAAAAAATAGGATTATTATTACCTAAGGATGATTTCTGATTTTCTACTATATGTTTTATGTAGTTTCACTTGATGTAACTGCTTAATATCAGAACTTTCCAACATGTATGTGTTTCCTTTTAATGGTATAGCCGCTATGTTGGATCACATGCAAAGTAAATGGTAGTAATTAGTGTTTCTCCCCAATGTATACGATACAGATCAACCTAAACTATAAATATGATTTATCTTCTTATATCATGAATAAATATTAATGGGATGTCACACATTTTCTTTCTAATGAATATATTTAGCCGAATGTTTTTTGTGTTTTAGAAAAAAAAATATGTTTGTATTTTAAAATATTCTTTCAATGCTATACAAACTTTCTCTGAGAGAAAATGATATATAAAAAATTATACATACATGTACATTTCGTTCAAAGAGACCAAATGGTGCTACGGAATTCTGGAGACACGGAATTCTAGAGATAATACGGAATTCTAGAGACGGAATTTTTCTACGGAATTTTAGAGACAATAAAAAGAAGGATTCTGCAAATTTTTAATAATGGTTTGGATCTTCTGTCAAGAAATAGGAAATGGATTAGTTTTATATAATATTGATCATTTAATAATGTGTAAAATTAGAAAATAGCATAACCACAGAAAAATCTATCATATTTAATTTTCTTTCAAATAATATTCTGTAACTGCATGTATACGGTTATTTTCATCTCCTCCTTAAACAATTCGCAATTTTTACACGACCTCTCAAACAATTTATATACGACCCAATCAAAAATGAAATTTTTATAAGACCCACTCAAACATTTCGAAATTTATATACGAGCCCCAGGCACATTTCAATTTGTATATGGCCCCTCAAACACTTCACAATTGTATACGACCCCCAACGAATTCGCTATTTATATAATATCTTCTAAATATTTCATAATTTGTATATGATACCAGATGTGTGGTACGCATCTGCCAAATTGAATATTATTATTTCTTGTATGACTCCTATCGAAAGATGCGTTCTAAGACATTCCCTGACAACGCAATTCCAACCCCCTAGAGCCCCTAACAAAATGCACTTGTTCCACGAACACTTAAGTTCACTATAGTTTGAATCAAGTATATTAGATTAATAATTCTAACAAAACAAAGAAGATGAACTTACTTTTTCTAGATATGTAATTGTCATCAATGTGGCGTCAATATCGTTCCTTTAGCACCATTTTCTTCTATTTGGTGACACTTTACCAATTTGACAACATTGTCGTCAATTTGGTGATATTTATAAAAATATAATAAATACATGTCCAAGGTCATCAATAATATGCCAGGAGTTCCAAGCAGACAGACATTCAAATGGATATAATAAATATATATATATATATATATATATATATATATATATATATATATATATATATATATATATATATATATATATATATATATATATATATATATATATATATATATATATATATATATATATATATATATATATATATATATATATATATATATATATATATATATATATATATATATATATATATAAGATTCATATGAAAAAGAGGGGAAATGACCAAATGCAAGGCATAAAATGGTAGAGGGGGATGGCGACCCCTCTTTCCCGTTTAAAAGACTGCTTTTATGCCCGGGCAACACTCACGGTACCAATGCCATGCAGAAGCCATACTTCCGTAAATGTGTCAAATCAAAAACACTCGAAAAATTGCAAAGAAAACAAATTGGAATCGACCAGGATCGCAAGGGAAAGAATGGAAATGCAGCAAATGCCCCTGTCAGTTACGATGGAGTGCATCATATATAACAGAAGTCCACGCATGCGCTATTCGTTATTTTCACTTTCATCTTTCTATACCTCTGCCATATCCTTTAAGTAAGCATTTTCTCCCTTTTTTGTATTAAATAGGGAATTATAATAACATTTCAGGAAGCCAATTGGATAATTCCGTTTTATTGCCTCCTCATAATATTCCTATTATGCATGATGCAATCAGACTTGAAAGTATTAATGCGTTGATTTCTTTTGAGGTGACCAATGACGACATTTCTGAAAATGTTTTTGGTCAAATTGGACCTCCAATCAATAATTTTATTTTAATATGTTTACTATGCTATATATATATATATATATATATATATATATTTGGGATATTATATATATTATACTTAAAACACAGTATATAATATTTCATTGAAACAACAGATTTAACAGAAACAACAGAAATTTACCCAAAATATTACACTCTCGAATACCATGCGTTATAAAATAAACTGTAGTATAAAATTATCATTTATTTAATAGCACTTCCTTTCTTCCGTGAAAACATAAACATCAAGAACTTTATTCCATAATAAAACAGAGAATAACCGAAAAAATATTCTATTCAATAGAACTTAATGGACCATGGAATCATTTCATTTATTTTTTTGACGTCTTAATGATTTCAATGTAGTGCTAGAAATAAATACAGTGGCGTGTCTCTCGGAATTGACGTAAGGGTAAATCGAGAGTCTTATAAATCCAAAATTATTATGATAAAAGTATGATGTAAGTATTTATTTTTTGAAATTATTTTCTGAAATTTCACAAAAAGTAATGTAAACTAGGAAATATTCCTTGTAACTTTATAACACTTCTTTATATGAAATATTAATTAGAATAATATGAAGACAAAGGACATATATCGTTTGTTTTAAAATCATAATGTGGTAAACGTTTAAAAATATCGAAAATCTATACGTTAACTGATGTCAAAAATTACCTTTTTAAAAACACTTTGTTTATACAGAATTTTTAGAACAGCCTATAGTCACGCCAATAATCCTGTATGGAAAGATCTATAAATGTACATGTCAGGTCTAGCTACAGTAAAGTGATTGTGCCGATATTAAAATAACCATTTCGGCAACAAATCGGTATATAAAAAAAAGACAATTACAAAGTTTTATACTTTTATCTAAAGAGTAGGATACGACACTGCGAAGAAAAGAAAGGGAGTGCACGAAAGTCAATAAATACACGTCATGCATAATTAATTGTTAGCTGTGCTTTTGCGTCACAATAATTATAACCATTCCCTAACGACAGAGAGCCAGCGATGTAATTCCCATTTGTGAGATTAAAGGTAGCACAATCAGAGCGGGATATACGAATTGACATACATGCCACAACTCCTGATAGTGTGCTACTCGTCTAATCAGTGAAGTATGACAGGAAATTATAGTCTTACATAAGTACTATTTTCATTCGTTTAAAGTGTTTATTACTTTCCATGCAATACATGGTAATGTATAGGGAAAGTATTGGAATCATGTCGAAAATCGCAACTCGAGTTTTCGACGGATCTACACGTTTCGAGACCTCTAGAATACGAAAAAATCATTTTTAGCGTGACGTCTGTGTGTGTGTCTGTGTGTCTGTGCAGATTTTGTATCCACTCTAACTAAAAAAGTAATTGATCGAATTTCACAAAATTTGGTATTTCAGTCACTTGTGGGATAATCTGGTGCTGATTAGTTTTGGGTACGATTCAGGATAAAAGAACCCACCTGTTTTTGCGAAATAGCCCGCAAAAGAGTGCATCTACTCTAGCTGAAAATCTAATGGACCGAATTTCTCAAAATTTGGTAGATAAGTGGCTTGTGGGTCATCTTGGTGCTGATTAGATATTGGTAAGATTCAGAAAAAATAACCTGTCTTTTTCTGCATAATGGCCAGCAAAAATCGACAAAATCTAAAATAAAAAACTACGTATGCTGAAATATATCCATTAAATGCTTGTTTAATAAGTAATTTTTAACGAAGAAAATAATAAGACCAACCCCATTACAATAAGACTAGCCGTTCTCGAGATATTTTAACTTTTTCGTATTTTCTCTACGCCACCCTTGAAAAAAGTCCAGTTTTTAAATGAGAACGAAAATTGAATTAAATGTAATTAAAATAAAGAGAACATGAATATAAATCTGCAGTTAAAGTCATGTGCTGCCCACATCAGATTTTTTCCATTAATATGGTAATATTCTATAACTGTATAACTTATATTTTACTTCCATCTCGCTTTGTTGACAAGTTCTCCATCGTAGCGTTTAAATTTATCCGTTAGGAACGGTGCATTTATGTGTATTCAATCATCCATGCTGACTTTATTCTAGACAAACATAAAAAGTCCACGTATGACATAGTTATAGGGATGTTTAAGGACTTTCCTATAACTCCTGTATAGTATACAAACTGTTATCTATACTAGACTGTGATGAACTTACAACAGTTACTATTTAAGACAATCGTGAGAAATTGATGTTTCAAAAAAATATTTGATCCTGAAGTGAAAAATGAACCGAAAATGCAATTTTTAATGAACTATCCGACTTCCTAAAAAGGGGATGCTTAATCCATATCAGTTCATATCAGCATTACCAATGGCCAATCTTGAAAAATAGATACTCTATGTGAAATATAATATTTTAAATAGTAAATTGAAAAAAAACCGGAAATGGAAATTATTAGTGAACCATCCAACCTCCTCCGGAATTTGATCTACATCAGTCATTTTCAAATGTATACCAACCTCAGATCTATATCAGCCATCTATATAAGCTCTGTCTATAGCCGATTCTGAGAAGTAATGTTTAAAAAATTCAGTAAAATTGTATGGTATAAATTTAGCGACCAACAATTTGCTGTGTTAGGCTATTAATACATTAGGTTCTAAAAATATACATTAAACAATTAGGATAGCCGTAATAATATTTATTTATATATAAATAAATAATTTATAATACATTGTAGTATTGTGATGTTTTTTAAAATATTAGCGTTGAGTGTATCGCATTTTAGAGATGTTTAACTAAAATTGCTTTGCAGTTGGAAAGAGTTTCGTAATCAATGCTTTATGCATGATTGATATTTCTTGTTTTAGTATTGCTCCAAACATTTTGGATTTTGAAAATTTACTTTTATTTAATAAATCACTGATATTTTAATAGACATGTATATATATATATATATATATATATATATATATATATATATATATATATATATATATATATATATATATATATATATATATATATATATATATATATATATATATATATATATATATATATATATATATATATATATATATATATATATATATATATATATATATATATATATATATATATATATATATATATATTTATACTTAGTATATAACTCGTCTTACAATTTGATGCGTTTACATTCTCCACAATTGAAAATCGGTCTTCGTTGTAGAAAAAATGAAAGTTTTATAATCACTTACATTCATATATATTTTAATTGCGTTGTTTCAGAATATAGATGCACAGAAAGTAAGCAACAATAAATTTGTTGTAAGACTGATGCAACGCTAAATATAAACTAAAAGAACTTTAAAAATCACGATTTTGACACAAGATGGATGCCATATTTTATTTTGAAATGGGTTACGTCATCTCTTCATATAATATGGGTGTAATTATTATTTTAATTTTTATTTAAAAAACTTCCGAATAGATTTTGCTGATTTTTTTTTCATATTTTTTATGGGATATCATGAATATTTCCTTAAACTTGCGAAGGAATGTGTGAATTTTAAATTCGATTAAAATTGTTTGAAAAATTAGGTCCCCTATAGTTCAATGTATTTAAGTTTTTCAACCCGAGTTCAATCCTAAACTACGTGGGTGATATTATCCATTTACAGGCCACAAGAACAACATGCTGAAATTTCATTTTGATAAAGCCATTTTTATGGCAGTTATCGTGCGAACGGACAGACAGACAAACAGAATGAACAAAATAATAAATATTTTTCAACTATATTGTAGAGTGTTAAAAAGAAGCAAATAAAAATGTGAATTATTTTATTGCTATGTGTTTCAATTTTAATTATTTTTGTGTGGACATATAAATTTAATTACTTTTTTTGCATCGAATTTCGTTAAATTTAATTACTTTTTTTGCATCGAATTTCGTTAACATATCATCTATATTTAATTGTAATGATATATATAAATTGCAAAAAGGGCATGCTTTCAAGCTTTTATGAAAATATTTTTGTAGTACGTTAAAAAGTTAAACCAAGTCTGTAAATGATACTTCAGAAAATAATGTTATAAAAAACTTACAATTTAAAATCATTTATTTAATGAGCTTTTTCTTTCAACAATGGAGACACAAGAAAGCAACGTGAAATTTATCTGCCAATGAAACAGAGCATGCAAGAAAAAATTCAATTCAATAGAATTTAATGAACCATTGAATGGTATTATTTATTTTTCTGTTAGCATTATGATTCCTAAAATAGTAGTAAAAATAAATATATTGGTATGGTTTTGCAGAAATGATACCAGGATGTTAAGAATAACATCTCTAGATGAAGAGTTGATATTTTGAACTTAAAATGAAAACATATTTAAATAATTTAAATAATTATTTAACAACTCACAGTATGCAATTGAAAAATATAATTATACATTAAACAAATAATTATACATTAAACAAATTTTACTGGTGCCAAAATTTTTTCCGTAATATTGTATCGAAACAATTTTGCTTTGAATCATCTATTTCTCACAATCTGATATTGCTAGAATTTCAGAGATTTAGCGTCAAAATATGGAGGGGGTGCAGGGTTTGTTAAGGGTTTCCACTTTCGGTTAATTTTTTTTTCAGTTTCTTGTTCAGAAAATGAATTTCATTTTTATTTGGACTCCAATAGGCATTTATTTACTATAAGAATAACTCATTTCTCCGTCGATGACGATTGGCGAGATTTTGGCGGAATGTCGCCAACTTGGCGACTTTTTAAATGTTGTCAAATTAACGAAAATGTCGCTAAATTGAGAAAATACCACTAAATCAATGAAAATGATGACTAATTGATGCAAGTCCAATATCTTGTGAATAATATAATCGTAGACTGTAAGAATAACCCATTTCTCCGTCCGTTCGTAACACTTGGCATGAAATTTAAAAGCATTTTTAGACTATTTTTACGAATTTGGCGACTACTTTAAATGTTGTCAAAATGACAAAAATGTCGCCAAATTGAAAAAACTTACGCCACATGGGAAGAAATGTTTCGCAAATTCTGATTTCCGTCATATAACCAGCATACTTTCTAGTATATATTGAATGCTTTTCGCTCCGTTTGTCTGTAACACTTGGTGATGCACTTAGCGAACTTGCAGAATAATTTAGCGATATTTCGCCCCAGATCGACAAACATATCATCAAAATTGCAAAAATGACGCTACATTAATGAAAATGACGCCTAATTGATGAATTAATTATTAAATTATTTTAATACATGAACTATATCGCTGGTTAAGGATGCTATCAATATTGATAATTGTTTATTTAGAATTGTGCGAAATATAAATCAATTGGGTATTTTAAAAGAGTTTTACATATTGTCATCCGGAAAATCTAAATATATAATTCAACGATAAAAACACATTACCGTGGATCTTATACATTATTTTTTGACTGTCGTAGCAGTAAATTCATTGCATTTATATAAGGAAAGTCATATGCTGCTCACATCAGATTTTTTCAAAATACTATCTATGCCATATATAGAAGATGTATTTAAAAAAACATAATTTCAGAGTGTAAAGAATACTTATTATATATGCAACTGCATTCAAGAACAACAGTACAGCTACATTAAAGGGGGTACTGTATCGTGTATATGCTATTTTATGAACATTTTCGGTGTTTTTTATTTACGATACAAACTATGTTTGATATTTTACATTGATTTTAAGTGTGATCTAATTTTATCTTATTCATAATAGAAACGAGTGATTTATGAAGGAGCTTTCATATGGTGGCAAGAGGTGTGTAGAAAACCCAGTCCGCCCGATTCACCTTAAAGTTTGAACAGCAATTTGAGTGGCAGGGGGCAAGTAGTGTATGTACTGCCTTTTTGAAGGAGCTATAAAGAATTTTTATTCCATTCTGAACACCTTTTTCTTACTGTTAATAGAATTTCCAGTGAAAGTGATAGAGAAATTTCCAGAATTAGAAGTAGGAAATCCTTTGTAAAACCTTCAACCCCCTTTTGTAATTCGATGCCGAATCCACATCAGACATCATCTAAGTTCCATGTACAGCCAACCCTGAAAAATAGACGATGCAGAGAAAATGTAAATTTTTGAACTAGAATTGTCAACTGATTTAAACTAAAACGAATTTCAAATTGCTATTAAAATAAGAAATTTAAAAAGAAACCTTTTGTGACATTTTGTGTGTATATTTCATATTTAACAGATCTTTCAAGCAATTGAAATTTCTTATGCACCCTTATTTCATACAATCCTAAGAATATAAGAATAAAGAATAAATAAATCCAGAACTGGAAGAAATCTTTAATAACCATCCATCCTTATGGAATTTGTTGCTGAATCTAAAGTAGTCACCATCTAATTATCTCCACAGCCTCCAAGAAACATATCTTTCAAAAAATTGTTTTTTTTAACAGGAAGTGGATTGAAACTAGAACTAAAAACCTTCACCGGAATGAACCTCTTATTTTCTTTGACATGTCATACTAAATACATATCAGTTTCCACCGCTTTTTATAGTCGATCCTAAAATATAGATGTTACAAGGAAAATTTAATTTTTTTAATCAAAAGTAACATCTTGAGTACCATACGTGGAATTTTACGCTAGGAGTGAGTCTTCCTATATAGTCAAAACTTTATTGCTCTATACATATCCGAAACCCTTAGTAACACACCTACCCTCTTTGAAAATTGATGCTACATCCATATTAGTTACTATCTAAACTCTATAACAGCTAATCCTGAGATATAGATGTTTCAAGAATTTTTTTGAAGAGGAAATGAAAAAAGATCCAGAAGTGAAGATTTTTAGTGATACATCCCACTTATTCTAGGATCTGATGTTGAATAGATATTAGTTCTCTAGTTTGAGTCAATCGTTAAATATGGATGCTTCAAGAAGACGAAAATTTTTTGAACCACAAATAGAAAAAGCAGGGAAAATGGACATCCTTAGTGAACCCGTTACGTCCTTTAAAATTTAAAACTGGATCTATATCTATCATTATATGAACTTTATTTGTAGTAGATTTATCTGTCCTGAGAAATAAATTCTCCAAAACTGTTTAGTAAAATCATAGATGTCATATTTGAATTCCAATATAATTATATGTTAAGATTAAAAAATTGACATCCCAGTCTAATTGATACAGATCTTGACGACTTTACAATTTGAAGTAAAATATTTTGGCAAAAAAC
Source organism: Amaurobius ferox (assembly GCA_951213105.1). Lineage (NCBI taxonomy): Eukaryota > Metazoa > Arthropoda > Arachnida > Araneae > Amaurobiidae > Amaurobius > Amaurobius ferox. The sequence continues at coordinate 149,552,723 of OX578139.1, read as the reverse complement.
ATGAAACTAAGTTCGAGTACTAAACAAGCTGAAATGTGAAATCAGCATTTATGTAATACACATTATTTCTACCATAAAATCATAAGGGACTCGATTTCTATCTATCGATAAAACAGAAGAACTAAAATGTTCCCATTCACTAAACATTAATGAGCCGTCATAACATTTCATTTTTGGGATGTCATAATTATTCTATGATAGTGTCAAAAATAAACATAGTTGACAGTTTCTAAAAAATGACAGAAGGATAAATAACGTGAATGAAATAATCTAGACAAAAGTAATTCTGCAAAATAAATAAATAAACAGTTTATTGGTATACGTGTATTTTCAGGTTTTGAACTTGTATAAACAAGAAAGAACAATCATGCATAAAGCATTGATTATGAAACACTCCAACTTCAATGTAATTTCATTTAAATATCTCTAAAATGCGATACATTCCTCGGTAATATTTTAAAAGTTATCACAATTATACCTTAATTTATTATATTTGAAAACTTAAAAGTTCATCTAAAAAATTAACTTCATTTAAATGACGTCAATTAAATATGAATCGCCTTGCACCTCGGTAATGTTTTTAACATTATCATAATAATACAATAATGGATTATATTTGAAAACTTCATCAAAAACAACTGAAATGTATTTATATGACGCCATCGAAATATAACACGCCTGGCGCTCGCTATAAAAGCAGCATTTCATTCATAACATTTCTCCATTCATTTCATTCATCACAATACTATAATAATTTATTTTATTTAAAAACTTAAGACCATGGAGATACAAGTAATTAAACACTATGCTTAATATTTCATCGAAAAAAATCGTCCTTCTCTCTGTAAAATCAATGAATATTTCATCCATATCAGCAATGCAGATTCCATGAACTAATAATTCTGCGTTAGAGAAATACAGAAATTATAATACAACTCATTCTATATATATTGCTGTTTACATTTTACGTAAGTGAAAAATAGGTTTCGTTATAGAAATAATCAAATTTGGATAATCGTTTAAACTCAAATATATTGTAATTGCGGTTTTTCAGCATGTAGATGCACATAATTTTAGCAAAAATAAAGCGGTTTTAGGACGGATACAACATTCAATATGAATTAAAAAGAACTTTAAAAATCAAGATTTGAGGCAAGATGGATGCCATATTTCATTTTAAAGTGGGTCGCGTGATCTTTTCATAAAATGTTCACGTAATCGCTTCATATGAGAGGTGTAATTTTTAATTTAATTTTTTTTTAAACTACTGAATATAATTTGCTGATTTTTTTATATATTTTATGGGATAATTTGAATATTACCTAAAATTTCTAAGCAATTTGTGAATTTTACATCCGCTTAAAAAATGTTTGAAAAATTAGGTCCCATAGCTTTCAATGTATTTCATTTTTTCAACCCGGGTTCAATCCAAAACTAATTGGGTGATATTATTCATTTTTATTCCCATAGGTCCCACAGACTGTCTGAACAACATACTAAAATGTTATTTTGATTAAGTTATTTTTACGGCAGTTATCGTGCTAACGGACAGATAGACAGACGGACAGAATGAACAAAGTCATAAGCACTTTTCAACTTTGTTGTAAAGTGTTCAAAAGCACATTCAATAAATGAATAAATTGATGTCTTTAGAAATTTACTTGTGTGCGGTGCAATTTAGTTACTATTAATTTCGACTTACATGCTAGGTTAAATATTTGCAACGGCATTAGTATAATACGGGAATAACATAAGTACCATCTGAAATCATCATTTATACAATGAGCATACTGTTCCATCATGGAATATAAACCAGGAGTTTATCTATTAATATAAAAATAATAAATATACAACACAAGAGTTATATTTATTCTAAATTAATGAACCGTTCAAACGTTTCAGTTATTTTTCTGATGTCAAAGTTACTTCATAAGAGTGTCAAAAATAAAGATAGTGACACACTAGTCAGAAATGGTATTAAGAAAATATATTGAATAACATATCACAAAATAGGGAGTTATATCTTTTATAAAACTGGGATTTTTACTTTTCCTACAAAGCAATTACTCCGTGTAAAGGGACAGTTTTGGAATGGTTTCAAACGTCCAAATTTTGGAATTTTTATCAAATTGCTTAATAATAGGGTTCCAGATTTTGAATCAAACATTTCCTCCTACATCTCTCTTTAAATTCATGTGGACTCTGCCTTCTTATTCAAAGTATGTTACTTACCTTTCTCACCTCACAGATAATGTAGAGAGTTGAAATTCGATACACAGTTTTATATCACCATCTATCAAAGTTCCATCTCATTATGTTGGAGTGCGTCATCTTTAAAAGACTTGTTCTCGGTTCCCAGGGCAAGTAAAGCGTTGAAACTTGAAACTCAGTTTAATCTAGCCCAACAGTTTTATCTATTCTCGCATCATTACGTTACATTGTTTCATCATTTACGTACGTCATGTTTTAAGGTTCATCTTCAGCTCCCCACACCATATTGAGAGCTCAAACTCGAAGCGAAACGCTTTCATCTCTAAAATGTACACGTCCTTAACTCGTTACGTCATCTTTAAAGGGGAACGTTTTCCGATCCCATTTTACGTTAAGTACTCGGCACATCGTTTAATCTCATAGAATATTTCTATCTATCAAATTTTTTCTTCATTGCATTAGGTCTTTACCTCATTTACGTACCTCAAGACTATGTTTCTGGACTTCTGTTGCATTTACATTGCGAACTGCAATTCAGTGTCTTCAGATAAAATGTTCTTCTGGTAAAGCTTCAATAAACGTAAATTATTGAAACAAAATAGAAATAAAAATAAATTATAAGAAAAACCAAATTCCTTTATATTTTCTCCTACACAACAATGGCACGCAGAAAAGTAGAAAGTTAATTTTAATTAAACACGAAATTGAACCAAAATTTTTGTGTAAGCATATTCAATTCAAAATAATAATATATAAATATTATCATTTTCCAAAATTGATATTATTCAATATTGTCGAAACTCTCATCTGCCTACATCCTCAGTTTTCATAATATTAATTTCAGAAATGGTAAAATATATACAGTAATGTTTTGAATGGAATTTGCCAATTTTATCAATTTGGTTCAATAACACATGTAACTAAAATTTATTTTCTTATCTCATTGTTGCATAAAGGAGGTTTTAAAAATATGTTCTTATATCCTAATTTGTTTAGCGATTTCTGTTTGTATATTTGTATAATTGTCTCTGTGGGTATGATAGCCAAGCCAAGACGCTTCATTTCGGCCTGCTTGGGACAGAAGGTCCCTCACGGCCACATCGAAAGTATAAAAGTCACTGTAAATGGTTTTTCAGTTATAGCAATATGTGATAACATTCATCTTCGAGCGGTTGCTGTGTAGGGGTCAGTGGCGGCTGTTGTTGTGCCGCCTTCGTCTTGGAGTGGCTGCTGATGGCTGAGTGCTGAGCTGTGGCTGTAAGAGAAGGGGAGGGCGGGGCCAGGGGCGAGAGGGGCGAGCGGGCCAATAGAAAATCACCAAGGTATTGGTGTACAAGAAGTCCAAAATTACAATTTTAAGATACAACTTGAAGTACAGATTTAAGATTACTTAAGAAGTTTAGAAGTTAAATTACAAGGTTAGGATTACAAAGTTAAGATTGGATTACAAGTTTAGGATTTACAACTTGCAGATGCAATCAGAGATTAATAGAAGTTTACAACGAAAGTTAAGAGTTATAGGATTTACAGTTGAGTTTGGTATCGTGAAAAAAAGGCCCTTTTCAGGCACACAAATACATTAAAAATTACACTTTAAGCACAGTTAAGTAAGTATTTACACATTCTATAAACCACCAGCTTGCGCTGGTTCACTACTGAAGAAAAGATCGGGCTGGCATTAAAAATCGCGAGGAAAGCAGAGTCAATGTTGAGCGGATGTGTGTTGGATTGAGAGCTCACCGGGGAGGACGAATCAGGTTTCCCCATTTCGCTCTGGAACAGCCAGGGCAGTTCCAAAGTGAAATAGGTAACCATCAGTTGCCGACCGGCGGGCTAGGTTAGGAAGCACCGACCTGGGACGTAGAATATCTGGGGCGCTTCCACGGGAGCGCCGTAGGCCCGTAAAGAAGGTGTCTAGGCCTTCTCTTCCTAAAATAGGAAGGTGTGGAATTGTCGTAGCTACTGTCCACGTTTCTCAATCAGGGTTTGCTAGTGATTCTCCTGAAAAAATTTAGTGAAGTTTTCCAAACTGCCCAGCAATGTGTGGGACTTTAAGATCGTGGTGAGTCACCTCGTTCTGTACAAACCAGGGTGCATTTACAACACAGTGGAACACTTTATTTTGAAAGGCTTGCAGTTTCTCTATCTGACTTTTTGCAGCCGACCCCGAGATTGGACAGGCGTACAAAAAGGCAGGTGCAATGATTTGTTTGTAGATGATCATTTTATTGTAGGGGGATAGATGAGATTTTCTACCGAGAAGTGGGAGAAGGGCTCTGAAGGTTTTATTTGCAGATTCAATTTTGTTAGAGATGTGCTCACTCAAAAGCATTTTGTCGTCCAGAGTGACGCCCAGATATTTTACAGTGGGTATGATATGAATATGATCTTGTGAAACAACATTTAGGAAGAGTATTTTTAAGAATTATAAGAGGCATATTATTTTCAGGAATAAAATGTGTAACAGATATATTAATTTTAAATCAATTTTTGAAAATTTAATAACGCCATTTGCAGAGAGTATAAAATTCCATGTGATTTATTTCGAACGATCAAACTTCCCAATGGTTCTTCCGTCAGTGATGTTACAAGGGTTGCATATTCTTTCCAGTATTTTACTCAGGTATTAAGCTTGTCTTTTACTAACTGTTAAATTATTATAAAAATGTGCTTTTGCTTAATTACGCTCGTGTTGAAAATTTAATAACGCCATTTGCAGAGAGTATAAAATTCCATGTGATTTATTTCTAACTATCAAACTTCCCAATGGTTCTTCCGTCAGTGATGTTACAAGGGTTGCACATTTTTTCCAGTATTTTACTCAGGTATTAAGCTTGTCTTTTACTAACTGTTAAATTATTATAAACATGTGCTTTTGCTTAATTACACTCGAGTACAAATAAAAATAGTTTAATCATCAGAAATAAAAATATACTTTTGTATATAGATTTTAGATTCTGATTACGGAAATCAGTTTAATTTTCATGTAGAATGTGTAGTTTTTGAAATACAGCTAGTGACGTCAAACATGATTAAAAAAAAGAAACTTACGATATTTAACAGCGTGATTATATTAATTTGTGAATTTATTTTTATTTGAGTCTTATTGCTATATATCCCTGGAGCTTCGCGATATATCATCCAGAAATAATAGGTCATTTTAAAATATTTTCAAAATCCTTGATAGCAATGCTCTATTAAATGTATGTTTTGGTGAAAACGTTCACCTTGATCGTAGCTTACATCTCCAAGTGTATGGGGAAAGGTCGGGAAAGAAATCCATATGGAAATGCAAAAAGTGTATCTTTAAAGTAATTCACCATCCCATTTCCTGGTATGCATCCAACAATTTTTGAACACCACTTTTAAAATCAGCCGAATGTATTGTTTCCGTGTTTGCAAACTCAAATGCAGATTTATCAAGCTACTCGCTCTCTTACTGTTAAGATTCTAAAACAATATTCATCTTTCACAATTTCATGTATTTGTAAGCCAACAAAGATATATCCCTTTAGTTTTGCAGAACTAAGTCTTGGAAATTTTTTGCAAATGTATTCATATCCTTTTGAATTTGTTTTAACCATAGCATAAGTTATTTATCAAATCAAGTTTTATGTGAAATGGCAAAAGCAATATCATAGTTGGATCAACTAGTAGGATGTTTTCTACACTTTTAACCAAGTTCCAACGTTTTCCTTGGTTCCCAGTTACGCCTTTTAAAATGATCAGAAGTGCAGCGGCTATCCTAATGACGTAAAAAGCAGCAGAACTTAGTACAAACTCCTTGCATACCTTTTACTTACCTCCTTGCACTTTTAAATCGACACAGATATACATAATATTTTATTTCCTCAAGTTGGAATTTCATGTTGTCTTGAAATTATTTGAGATTTACAGAATGGGCAATCGGAATGGATGGTTTTGAATTTTCACGATGTCATGATGTAGAAGACTATATAAGAGAGACTGCAAATTACATTACAGTTTCCCTTTGTATTATCCAGTCGCGTAAGCCCCATGAACATGATGTAACTTATAACATGAAGTGCCCAGTTTTTATCTTGGTCTCCCAAAGAAACATCTAAAGTATAATATATGTAGTTTCTTTAGATCTAAAGCGATCGCATGTTGAGATTTTGCTGTGAAAATTCCGCAAACATAAAATAACTTATTTGGTTCATTAATACACTTTCGCGGCATTATATCTATATTAATAACAGTAAGGATATGTTTGTTTGTTTGTCTATTTATCCGCAATAACGGTTCTTTAATTTTGCACATAGCAGCATCTAAACCTGAAAACTGATGCACCTCTAAGCCCTTTTTTTCAAAATGTTAACTATATGTTTAACTAGAAGCATACCCGTTCTTCGTACGTAATACATAATATAAAAAACTTAAAATTCACACTGAATACCATATAATTACCATTCAAAATACCATTAATATTCTGAATACCATTCATTTCTATTCTAAATACAATTCCTATTCTAAAGATTCTAAATACCATTGTTATTCAAATAATTTAATTAAAATATTTAAATTAATGCTCCTAAACATTTATTTAAGAATCTATGTTCTTGCTATACACAATTATCTTCCCAGGAATATCTGACGAATAAAATATCCTGGTTTCGCTTTTAAACATATTAACAAAAAATATGAAATTCAATCAATATATGTCAAAATATAACCACTAAATTTGTATGGGAAGATATACCCGTACTGTTTACATTCTCGAATATTAGAAGATATATACCTGTGTATCAGGAGAAATGTATTTGCCAAAAAATAAAAGATGACGTAATAAATTTAATATACCAATAGCCCACCTAATTTTTAATTAATGCAATATATGTCAATTAATTAATGTCAATATATGCCAAAATGAAAGTGCTAAAATTGTATGGGAAGATACACCCCCAATACTTACATTCTCGTAGATTAGAAAATTTATGTTCTCGCGATGCAAAAATTATCTTCGCGGACAGATCTGAAGAATAAAACAGCCTAATCCCGTTGACAAACGAATTTGCAAAAAATATGAAATTTAATATATGCCAAAATAAAATCGCAAAAACTGTACAGGAGGATATACCCGTATACCTGCTTATATTCCCGAATATTAGAAGATATACCCGTGTATTAGTAGAAAATTACCCGTACTATAATATAAGAATTTCCAAAATCCTTCCTAAAACACAACGGATGACGTGATAAAATGAAAATATCAATTATCTTTAAATTTGAGAATCGTAATTGACTCCAATATATGTCAAAATTAAAGGCTATAATAGTATGGAAAGGTATAACCTTGCTACTTATATTTAAGATGATATGCACGTGCTACTTTTATTTTAGAAGATATACCCGTGTACTAATAGAAGATTACCAGTATAGTATATGAATTCCAACCGTTTTTCCAAAATTGAACAAATAACATAATAAATTGAAAATATCAGTAATCCCAAAGCAACCTTTAAACTTGAAGGCCGTAATTGACATAATCGAATCAAAAGTGCAATTTCTATAAAATTTATTTCATATGCATTTCTTTATTATGTAACTTAGAAGAAAAAAAATGTCGTATACATTTATTTATTTAAATTGCAAAAGATTTAATATTAATCGCATGTCGCATAAACACATTACATTTAAACTCTTTGCTAAGCAGCATGATACCATTTTCTTCAAATAAATTTAAGGAAAAATCTGATGTGGGCAACACATGACTTTCCTTATATAATGCAATGAATTTACTACTTTTACAGTTAAAAAAAAATGTTATTCTTATAGTAGATACTTATATTCTTTCCGAGATATTAAATTTTCTTCGATTAGTCGTCATTTTCATTGATTTAGCGTCATTTTTATCATTTTGGCGATATTTTTGTTAATTTGGCAATAATTTAAAATGTCGCCAAGTTGGCGACATTCCTCCAAATTTGTCGCCAAAATCTCGCCAAGCGTTATGGATGGAGATATAAGAAATTCTTACAGCAGATAAATGACTATTGGCGTTCAAATACAAAAGTATTACTCAAAGTATCTTTTTTTATGAATGGAACGAGCTAGATACACGAGAATGATAACGCCCAATTTATCGCATGGTATTACATATCAAAAGTGAACATGTTTCTCAATAGGAAATATTTTTTTTTTTATTTTATATAACTTTTTGATAATTTTTTTTTTAAAATGTGCAATATCTCGAGAACGGTTCACATTAGCGTTCTAAAATTTATGTCAATCGTTTTCGAATGAAAAATTACATAAGAAATGTCTAATTGCGTAACTTTAATAGCGGTTTTGATTTTTTGACGATTTTTTCAAAATTTCACTCGAAAGTTTAGGGGGGTTCTGAGCATTCGATTGCGTATAAAAACAATAGGCTTCCAGTGTTTACGGATTGTGATTTTTGTACCAAATTTCGTTGGAATCGGTCCATGCGTTCGTAAGTTATCGTCTCCACAGACTCACAGACACACACACACACACACACTCACACACACACAGACATCACTTCAAAAATGTTTGATTCGTGATCAGAGATGCTTGAAACGTGCTCTCCCGTCGAAAACTCAAATTCGAATTTTCGACCCCGTCACAATACTTTCCTTATACATTATGTATATAAGGAAAGTAAAAAAAAAATTATCGTTTGCATAACCCTGAGTCTATGGGAGGTTTGAGTGTGCGTTTTTAATACAAATCTTCTAGACAACCATTAGTCACAGAAACTAGAAATATGGATTAAATTTTATGTGGGACGATTCCAAGTCTAAACACAAAATTGCATCAAATTCGATTCAGCCGTTCTCCCGTGATGATGAAGCAAAAATACATATTTGCAATTTTCTTTACTTGGATTATATTTTGAAACATTTTTTTAATGTGTTCAAATCGGCCATTTAACGCCAACAATTAGAAACATGTTGTTTCCCAGCCCGGCACATGCCCTTTTGACACGTGACAACGCAAAAGTATAATAACCAGAGTTGTAAGATAAATATAAATACGCCCAAAATCTAGCTTCACTTCTATATATACTATTTTGAACATGTAACAACGAAAAATGAAATATTTTGGGCTATTTGTCTCCGATTATTTCGGCCTTATTTCTGTAACTAACGGCTCATTACTTCCCTTACAATACATGGTAATGTATAGGGAAAGTATTGGAAAATCCGAGGTCGAGTTTTCGACGGATCTACATGTTTTGGAACCTCAAGAATACGAAAAAACTATTTTTAGAGTGACGTTTGTGTGTGTGTCTGTATATCTGTCTATCTGTGTAATGTATGTACCCACTCTAACACAAAATCTAATCGATCGAATTTCATAAAATTGTATATGCAAGTTTCTTGTGGGTTGCATTGCTGCTGATTAAATTTTGGTACTTTACGGGATAAAACAATTGCATTTTTTTGCGAAATGGCCCGTAAAAATGCTCTCTATCCTCTCTAGATAAATAACTAATTGTTCGAATTTCATAAAATTGATTAGATATGTCACGTGTTGATTTCTCTGGTACTGATCAGATTATGGTATGATTATCAAAATATCCTGTCCATGTTTTGCGAAATAGCCTGCAAAAATCGTCAGAATCTAAAATAAAAGACTAAGTATGTTCAGATGTGTCAATTAAATACTTGAGATACAAGTAATTTTTGACAATGAAAACAATAAGATTAACCTCATTACACCAGGACTAGCCTTTTTTAAGGTATATTATTTTTTTCGCATTTTTGATACGGCAGTTTTGAATATACGTTCAAATCCCAAATGAAAACAAAAATTGAATTAAAAGTGAAAATTTAGTGTTATTTCAAATAATTATGCATGTTATTCATTGCAATTAAACTCAATTTAATGAACTTGAGTTTATAGAAAAAATCATGTGCTGCTCATATCAGACATTACAATCAATGTTGTAATACTTTTCGAAAAAATAAAGAATAAATCAATATAATTCTAAAAAATTAGGAATAAATCAATGGGATTTATTTTAATATTAGAGATATTACAATCAATATTATCATTACATTCAATATTATAATTAATACGGACCGAAAGAAATATTGAAATAAATATAAGAGAGAAATGGCAATCATAGAGACAATTAAATTGTTAATCCTATGTTTAAATTTTTCACAGATGCCTATAGCGATATTCACAGATGCCTAGATGCTTAGAATATCTAAAGAAATTGCATTCTGTATATTTGCAGTCTGTAGCTAGAAAACGGAGCATCGTACATCCATGAAATTTGATACAAGTACTTCAGGACCCGCGGTGATGCAACTCGGTGAATTTTTTTTCGTTGTGGTTATATACGGGCGTATTATTAAAGCGTTCTTTAAATTTTGTTCACCTTAACTTACAGTAAACTCTAAAAAACACAAAAAAAATGCTTCTTAACTATCCCCGCTTATAACAAATAAATAAATAGAACTGCTAAGTTGAAGCTCTGCTACACAACCCTCAAGCAACACCAAGTGCATTTTACAGTTACCTCCAAGTAACAGAGATAAACGCAAAATACATATTTAATATATTATATTATATTATATTGTAATATTTTGTATTAATTACTTTTAAAATTTGGATTTCGTCATATTTCTTTAAAATGAATGTATCATATTTCTTTAAAATAAAAACTCATTTCCGAATCCCATTGTAAATCTGATTTATCGTAATTTTATAACTATATTAAAAATTTCTTGGGTAGATATATAAAAATGTAATCCGAATATATTTGTCATTTTACAAGATTGAATTAAAAAAGATCATGTGGGCTGTGTACAAGAGCTGATGTTCGTCGCATCTTAAACAGTTTACATTGCCATTGATGAAGGACGTAGTGACGTTCGAAAGCGCTCTGGATATAATATACAATAAACTCCCGATTATCCGCGGAATAGGGTGGCGCGATAACCGCGGATAAGCGAATTTCGCGGATAATCCGCAAAATAACGGGAAAAGGACAAAAATCCACACACAAATGCATGTAAACCATTTTTAAGAATCATAATACTGCATATACAGCACATACAGCACATACTTACACAAATAGAGTTGTGACTTCATAAACGGTATCCTTAAGCTTTTACAAAAAAGTCGGTTTATTGTTTTTGATTTTTCGTTTCGATGCTCCTCTTCTTTATTAGCGATTGACGTTATTTTAACAGCATCTTGTCGCAAAGTGATGAATCGTCCTGCTCCTCTAGTGTCCTGCTCGCCTGGATCGTTTGCGTCACAATTGATCCCCTCAACGATGTTATCTTCATCCACGTTACTTCCTCCAGGAACAGATTTTGCTAAATTTGCCAAATCAGATGCAGTAACTTCCTCGTTTTCTTCTTCCTGTGGAGACTCTAAAGTTTTTTCCACATTTGGCAAACTTTTTTTCCAAGACTTTACTAAAGTCGTTATCTTGACCGTATTCCAAGCAGTGTTGATGTCATAAATGCTGTCAAGAATCGTGTAGTCCTTCCAGAAGCCCTGGAGATCAGCCCTCTTGTTGTGCCCCCGTGTTGAGTGTTTATTTCTCTACATTCCGTAAATGATCGTCGCAAAAAAAAAAAATCGCGGAAGACCGCGCGGATAATCCGCCCGCAGATAATCGGGAGTTTACTGTATTTATCATTTTACAAGAATTAAAACGAAATTAGCGATAAGAACAATACAATTTAAAAAATAAACTAACATAGTGAAACATTTAAAACGAAATAAAGAAAACAACCGAGTTTGGTAAATATAAAGGTCTTTAAAAACTGCACCATTTATAAAGTACTTAAAATTACAAATTCAGAGCACTTTCAGTCGTCACTAAGTCCTTCATCAGTGGTAATCTTGGCGACACGTATATTGGTTGCCCTGTATTTTATGATCTACCGTAATTTATGTATTTTGTAATTTAAGTGCTTTTTAAATGTATTAAATATAAAAAGATAAATGTGCAAATCTTGTCTCACGGTTTTGTGTTGTGTATAAGAGCTCATATTCATCACATCTTAAACAATTTACATTGCCACTAATGAAGAACGTAGTGACGACCTAAAGCGCTCTGGATATAATATATTTATCATTTTACAAGAATTAAAACAAAATTAGCGATAAGAACAATAAAATTTAAAAAATAAACTAACATAGTGAAACATTTAAAACGAAATAAAGAAAACAACCGAGTTTGGTAAATATAAAGGTCTTTAATAACAGCACCATTTATAAAGTACTTAAAATTACAAATTCAGAGCAATTTCAGTCGTCACTAAGTCCTTCATCAGTGGCAGTCTTGGCGACACGTGTATTGGTTGCCCTGTCTTTTATGATCTACTGTAATTTATGTATTTTGTAATTTAAGTGCTTTTTAAATGTATTAAATTTAAAAGGATGAATGTGCCAATCTTGTCTCAAGGTTTTGTGTTGTGTATAGGAGCTCATATTTATCACATCTTAAACAATTTACATTGCCACTGATGAAGAACGTAGTGACGACCTAAAGCGCTCTGAATATAATATATTTGTCATTTTACAAGAATTGAAACAAAATTAACGATAAGACCAATCAAATTTTGAAAATAAACTAACATATCATAACATTTAATAGGAAATAATAAAGACAACTAAATATGGTAAATTAAAAGGTATTTAATAACAAAACCATTTATAACGTACTTAAAATTACAAATCCAGACCGCTTTCGGAAGTCACTAAATCCTTCATCAGTGGCAAGACCTTTTATCTTCCCAATTTGGTTGTAAAGTTTTTACTATAGTAGATTGTTTCCATACATTTTAACATGGTGCAATATTTTTCAAATTACATGTAAACTTTGTATACATTTATGTGTAAGGTTATATCACGATCTCAGCAAAATTGAAGAAATTTCTTTTGAATGTATGCTTTTCCTGTAATAAACACGAAAAACATTTGATTAAGAATTCATTTCACAATATACATAAAATATTATGCTAGAAAAAATGAAATGTTAGAAAAAAAACTCACATGCGACGTAGTCATTTAGATGGTGACATTGCATAAAGAATGATAAGAATTTTATAATTGCATATCTACATATTTATGCTTCTCAGAAATGTATTTCGGCATATGAATTAATTGTCCGTACGTTGATATATGTATGTCATGCATAGAGCAAAAATATGATATTCTTATTTCTTACGTAATTGACATTATCACACGCTATAGCTATAACGCCAGGGATATATTAGAGTATTACTCACGCATACATTCACATTATATGTAATATTCAGCAATAGATCAAGCCAAATGTCGATACCCTAATATAGTATCAATGCATTTGCCCTTTGAATTAGGCCATGGACATGGAAATGGTTAGCCTTCTTAGAAAAGTTACGTTTAAGTTAAATATTTCCATTATTTGAACTCAATTTGGAAATGCCTTAAACTTCGGGGAACAAATACAAAGTTTGCTTTACTTAGATAATGCCTGCTTAGTTTATTTGCATAATATGAAGCTAATTTGATAATCAACCATTTAGGCCTTATATTTTATAAATTAAAATTTAGTGTTTATAAACATATTGACAGAAATATTGTTAGATTTGTTACTTTACACCATATACTGCGTTTCTCTACTAATAGCGTAGTTCAAAATATAAATATAACTGCTGGTCTGAAACTACAATTTTAAAGCACTATCTTTAAAAAAAAATTAAGAAAATTCTAAAAATTAGGTTACCATCCAATTTTCTTATACCTAGTTTTGTTAAATTTTGTTATAGAATTAGTGGGCAGTTATATTGCAGTGCAATTAGATATGATTTAGATCAGGGCTCTGAAGGCCAGCCTAATTTTTCCATCACTAATTCTTCAATATTTTGCAAACCACATCCGCACAGCCTTCGCTGTATAGACAGAACGATTATCCAGTTGATACAGAAACGATTCTTCCCTGGAATGTTACCAGAGAGTTGGAAGTGCAGTGTTGTCAAGTATCTTGATATACATTGCAGGGTGCATGTTTCCCGCCACATGAACTAAAGGTTCGCAGGCCGAATCATGAAAAACAGCCCCAAACCATGACGCCCCTGTCACTAAACTTAACAGTTGGCAAAACACACTCGGGCAAGAAGTTTTTGCCTGGCATCTGTCAAAACCAGATGCGTCCGTCGGACTGCCAGACAGTGTAGCCGGTTTCATCACTCCGAAGTACTTGTTTTCACTGCTCCACAGTCTAATGACGGTAAGCTTTGAACCAATGTAACAGACGTTTCGCATTGACATTGCTGATGTTGGGCTTATGAGCGGCTGCACGACCGAGGAAACCTATATTGTTAAGCTCCGGCGAACAGTCCTGGTACTACAGACGAAACAAGATGCATTTTAGAACTCACCTGTGACGGCTGCGGCCGGGACCTTGCCTTTTCTTCGACACCCCCCTCATCAGAGCTCGACGGCTGCGACTTGTGAATTTCTGCGGTCTACCACTTCGTTTTCCTGCAGTTGTAGATCCCAGACCTGTCCAGTTTACAATGACACCAGTTACAGTTGATCGAGGCATGATCACCAATGCCGAAATAGCATGAACTGATTTGTTGCAACGATGGCATCCAGTTATCATGCCGCTTACAAACTCGCTCAGCTCTGCCGATTAACTCATTGTCTTTCCTACGGACTTTTATGATAGCCAAAGGGTGTGGTGCTCACTTTTATTTTGTTCATGACATACATAGACACACCCACTTCTACGGAGGGGTGCCCAGACACTTTTGGACAAATAGTGTAGTGCATGTTGTCATCCGAAAAAACGCTAAATGTACATTTCATCATTAAAACCCTTCTGACATAACACTTTTACTTAACTTTTCCACTGTGAAACAAAGTAAATTCATTGCAGTATACAGGGTGTCTCAAAAAGATTGAAACTCGCTTTAATTCTTTTCCTGTTGGAGATAAGTAGGCAATGTAAGACAATGTTGTCAAAATAAGACTACATTAATGAAATAGCCCTCCCGTTAATTTAAAAAAATTACACTTTTTAAATTTTTATACGAGCCCCTTAGACAAATTTGTTCAATCAGAGAATTTTTATTTTTAATGTAACAATATCATTAAGAAAAACCGCATATCTGTATCTTTAAAATCAACTAAATTATGATAAAGGAAACAATCTGACTTATGCCACTTTTCCGTACCATGTGAAAGGCTGTTTCATCAGTGAAAATAGGGATAACAAGCAAATTGACGATGGAAATTGTTTAGATCAAAAATACTTTAATATGTGTCAAAATGTTTTATCAGAAATGCATCTGAATAAAGCATTGCAGAGACAGAGATCATATAAAACAGTGGTACTCAGTGGTTGGGGCACATAATTAAAATGTGCATACATTGATAGAAGACCACTGATATAAAGGGACAAATTCCCTTACAAATACTGGATATACAATTAAAAAAACACAATTCACAAAGCATTCTCAAAATGTTTTCCTTCAACTCCAATACAAAACTGGGCTCTTCTAATAATGCTTCTGTAAATATTTTGGAGTAGTTCTTCACCACTAATATTGTTACAAGCATCAATTATATTTCATTTATGGTCAATTGCGTTTAGTTGGTGAGTATTATAAACTAGTGTTCGAAGACGACCCCATAAGTAAAAATTTAGAGGGGTTAAATCAGGGGATCTGGGGGGGGGGGGGGGAACTGTGGCTCCTTAAAAAAATCCACTGTTTATCAAGGTTTTCATTGAGCCAGTTTGTCACAATTATAACCTGGTGTGCAGGCGAGGCCATCTTGTTGATAATACATGTTTTTTAAAAGGGATAATGTTGTCGTCTCCATAAAATTAGTTACAGTACCGTTTAAAATAAGCTGCATTTATTTTTCAGCTGTAAGAGTCCCTTCATAAAACATAGGACCAATCAGTTTTCCATTCCAAATTTCACACCATACAGATACAGAAAATTTTCTCTGCTGATGTATTTCACGGACAAAAAAAAGTTTCGTATCATATCAATTATGATCGTTTTGAGTATTGATTGCTCCATCATTCATCAGTCCACAGAATGTTGTTAACAAAGTTCGAATTGATGTCTTGTTGGATTAACAACCAGTTGCAGAATGTTACACGTCGGTCAAAATCAGAGGGATGAAGTGCTTGAGGTCCATGAATACAAAATGGATGCCAATGATATTTTCCAAGTCTTCTAGCAATTGACATTCTAGGTAGCTCTAAAGTTTCGCGTGCTTTTTGAATGCTTGTTCGTGGGTTGAAAGAAAAATATGGGAGGGTTTCAGTTTTTTGGTCCTCCGTGCACAAACGATTTCTTCCAGGGCCAGGTCTTGGATGAAATGAACCTGTAGTTTTTAATCTCCTCATTATCCGATAAACAAATGTACTTGAAATTTCAGGCAAGTTTATATGCCGCTGTCCAAAATCCTGAGCAGTTTCGGCAGTATTTTTATTGCACAGAGCATATCATTGATAATTCGAATAAGTTTCTATTTCTTAAAATACCATAATGCACAACCAGTTACGTGTTCTTAATTCGTTAATTCAGAACTAAACATGCTAACGATTCACTGAATGATTTCTAATATTCTTTATTGTGGTATAATATTAATAAAAAATGTTTTGTTGTATTGAATACAAATAATACGGGAGATAAATACGTAAATTAAGAAATGAATCATCTTCATTTCATTCTTCAGTTTTTATAAATTATTTTACTATAAATTTCAATAAAATTTCAAAATCAGGTACATACTTGCATTTGTTTACCTATTTATTTTAATTGTTTCAAATAAAAAATGGCATGTCTCAATGTGAAAAGTACTTAAGAATCCGTGATTGCATAGTGAGCCTGCACGGAATTCGCAAAAATGTTTCCTATGTATTTTCATCCAGTTTTATCTTTTTGTGATATGTCACAAATTTACCTTTCTAATTTGATATATGGCCCCCATTCACAACGTTTAATTTTCAATGAAATATATCTCACTCAATTTTAAAAATACAGATATGCGGGTTTTTTATGATCTTGTTGCATTAAAAATAAAAAATTTATTATTGACCAAATGTGTCTAAGAGGGTTGTATAAAAATTTAAAAAGTGTAACTTTTTGAAAATTAATGGTAGGACTATTTCATTGACGAAGTCTTTTTTCCTATTTTACTTTCAACGTTTTTGCAATTTTCATTGCCCTGTTATCTCGAACAGGTAAATAATTAAAGCGCATTTTAATCTTTTGGGGACACCCTCTATAGTGAAATGCATATGCGTTCAACATCAGATTTTTTGCACTACATAATATGCTTGACAATATAAAAACAGTCATTTTTGAGGTTAATGTCTTCTAAATTCAGACAATAAAATCAAGTCTATTGTTATAACTGGCCTTATTGTTGATTATCAACAATGCTCAAATCGACTAAATTTCCGTTTTAACATTTATAAAAAATCTAAACTAGATGTTTTCTTAAATTTTTGAATTGTCCTTTTCAAAATTCACTAAATTGCAATGATTAAAATTCTCGTCGAGATGTTGCTTGACATTTTCGAAGCAGTTTATTACATTCTTAGAATGAAGAATCCTTTTCCGTGGGATTTCTGCTGTCCATATTTGGGAAATTATTCAAGACTCCTGATCAATAGCGGATCGTACTTTGCCGTCTATACTGCTTTCGTAGTTGGCTTCGTAAAAGAGGTTCTAAATAGAATGTCCTTGGAAAGATATGGAATGAGAAATACGGATTGGTACAAAACAGTTGTAAGTATACATGTTTGTTAAATATATTTTTAAATAAATGTGTAATTGAAAGTATAAAACTAATTTCAATAAATAAACCAGTGCGATAATATATACGTGAAAAAATGGCAGGCGGTAAATCTAAATCTGGGTGATGTTCGAATATAATATTTATTGCTCTAAACCAACATTTTCGAAGCTTTTAACATCAGTGTAATCTTTTTAAAACACTAAACATATCAATGTACCCCCGTCTTTTGCCACTTTAATTTGTTTAGAATTTGGTCTTAATAAGTTACCTCTTATCTATATATACATATCCACCTAATATCTATCGAATCGAAAGCCTCAGATAAAATTTGAATAATTCCCATTAAGTAAAATCAAAACATTGCATGGGCGATTAATATCCGATTAGGGAAAAAATATAGCAAGGTCATTTAGGGTCTCTTTGAAATAATAAAATTAGGCGCCTTGTAACACTAGTAAAAAACGGACTTTTATAGATTTGAACTTTTTCTGTGCTTGAAAATATAGGTTTCGCAAAATAACAGCCCAACAATATTTTTTTTTCAAAACAACCTCTGACAAATGCATCGCTCTCACATATCACGTCATTGAACTCGTAGCGAAGCTTAGAGTTTTGATACAATGATATTCGCGACGATGAATCAAGCTATAAAATAAATTGTCACCACACCACACACATATATATTATTGATTGATATCATTAGTAACATATTCAAATATGTAATTTTATTTAACTTATTATTTAATAAAATATGTTGTCACAGACTTAACATTATTTTTATTTTTAGGAACAAAAGCACTATGATATTTTATTAACAGCTGAATATTCAGATCAAAATTTAGCGATCACCTGATCACCGATTTATGTAAGCCAAACCCAGATTCTATTGCAAAAATTATACAAGATATAATCTACAAATATACTAGTTTTTGAAAGAATTATGTGACACAATGCTTGTGGGGGTTTTGCTGTTAATTTTAATTTTTATATAAGTTGACGCGTTTGCATAACAAATAAATAACTATTTTATTTCTATATGGAATGCCAATTAGAACTGGCTTCAAAAGCAATCATAAAAATGTATCAACGTATTTTTTTTTTTTTTTGCATTCAGTGGTGATAAATGTTTTATAATTATTGCGAGAATATCAATAAATATCTGTATTGTTTTTAAGTGAAGTGAAAAAAAAATGCGAACCATTGAACTAGGAAATAGTTTTGTTAAATTTTACACCAGGTTTATTGAACTTTGGTAAATGCAATACAGCACATTTTAACATCAAGTTTTAACCATACATTAATATAGTTTTCCCTTAGTTCGTCCTCAAGATAATACCTCAGGCACGCTCAAGATAACACCTCATGCACGCTCATGATAATACCTCAGACACGCTCAAGATAATACCTCAGACATACGGAAGATTAAACTTCCTTGCTTCTAATGTTAGTATTAACAGCTGGCTTACGTAGCACAGGTGAAATGTAATATACAAGGGGTGATTGATAGGCCCCATATGATGTTATGGACCCGGCTTCCCCTATATTTTGATTGGGCAATATGGGACGTAATAGATGTGTACCATTATACATTAATACCGAACTGATAATAAAAGATAAGATTTAATGAAATAAATAATTTAAACATAAATGGTATTTTGTGAATGTTACAAATTTCGAAAAAAGTACTTTTAAATGCATCAAAAACTGCGCATTGCATTTTCTATCCGATCACAATACATACCCCACAATTCAAGAGTTATTGAAAATAAAAGTAAAATAGTATGTGATGAACTTGAGTGTAATTGTATGAATAATTTTATCAACAAGTAAGGGATAGTTAAAAGCTAATTGAGGGAGTGAAATTTCATATTTCCGTCAGATCCTTCTTTTGGAACAATTATTTGTGCTGATATTCGTGTTGAAACAATTATTTGTACTGATATTTGTGTTGAAACTATTATTGTCCTGAAATTAGATATTTGCATCAGCTGGCACTTTAACGTTTCAGGTGGTAAAGTTATTTTTGTATGTAAAATTATAAAGGTAAAATACTGCTGCGTACCCGTTTGAACACTTCTGCGTACCACCAGGTTACGCATTAGAAAATACTTCCATATAGAGAGCAGCGAGATGTAAAATGAATATATAAAAATCTGACCTACTGCAGCGCATTCCTTTTCCTATTGGCATCAAATTATTTTTCTTCATATTTGTCCCTTATAAAAAAAAACGAAGTTCATTCCATTTCACAAAGTAACATAAAATAATCACTTATGATAAGAGACCTCCCTCCTCCCATTTGCATTTTAAAATATTTCTTGTTTCATTTCGCGACTAAACGCATTTTAAAGCGATGTCAAATATCAAAAAATTTCACTGCAACGAATTATCTTAGGAACAGTTAATTGACAACTTTAAATACAAGATGCATAGATTCAAATTTATTTTAAGAGATTAATTTATATATTATATATAGCTTTTAATTAAGATAATTGTAATGTTCTACTGCTTCTTCCTTCTTTTAATATATTTTCTCTAATTCGTAGATTATTGCTGTGGTAATAGCTTCCCATATTTTGTGGCCACTTTTTCTTATGACTACCCATTTCATGACATGCAGCTACTATCCTTGGGTTTCAGCTATCATGGTTATTTCTTTCTACCTTCCCTCTGTACCACTGACTTTGTTTTCCATCGCAGCATCTACATCTTCCGATTTCTTGAAATCAGCAATGACTGCACTGAGCAGCATCAGCTTAGATAGTGCAGCTCAATCCACTGAGATATCTGAGGATGAATTTTCGTTAGGTACAAGGTCTGGCAGCACAGACTCAGTAAGTCAAGAAACTTTGCCAATAACATCCAGCACTCCATCGATCCCAGAAACTGAGATATTGGAGCCAAGTGCAGTCGAAAGTTTTGAAAATTCGGCACGTGAGGGTGTAATCGAAACGCCTGAAGGTAGACAACACGATTCTGTTGAGTTGAGAGAGATCCGGAATGAACGTTCGGATGTAAAGGAGGAATCTTCGAATGGTAGAGGTAGTTTAAGGATGAACTTTATGTCTGCGACTGGGAATGCTGGAAAAGGTTCTTCGACTTCAAGGAAACCACCAAGAAAACATAGGTAAATGTCTACTATATGTCACATTTAAGGCTTCACTACTTATGTATATTAAACCTTTAAGCGTTGTTGCGGAGTCCAACTCGTCATGCATTGCACTACAGCTAAGCGGGTTTGACGAGATATACTCGTCATGCACTTTTAAAGCCCAGACTCCTGTGTGTTTGACGGAAATAACACGTCATCTGATTTTTTTATGAGATATTAACTCTATTTACAATCTTTTACACTAGATGGCAGTAGTAGTCCTACAAACTAAATTTTTGTCACAGATAGTATTTCGTAAATGGGCGTAAAATAATCGCAGTTTTGTTGGGATTTCATATTCAAAGCAATGTCGGTCTCAAATGCTTTCGATCTTATTTCAGCAAACCGTAAGTTATCTCACACCCTGCCAAAAGAGACAACTAGGCGATGTGTTGTATGTTATGCATCCAATAAAACTGGCAAGTAGCTTAGAAACCAGGGCATGTTGTCCAGACTGTGAAGGTGCTCTTTGTTATATTAATATTACAAGTTTTAAAATTTATCACACCAAGAGGAACTATTAAAAATTGGAATTGTATGTTTTTATTTACTTATCTATTATTTTACATGTTTGTTTACTTAATACTTATTTCAGCAAAACACCTTCTCATTCAACGCGCAATCAGTGGGGAAAAGGGTATGGGAGAAAAAAAAACTCCCCAAAGCAGTGCCCGCGAAAGGAAATAAATAACACGCTTAAAAGGTTATATTGCTTAAGAGAACCTTAGTCTCTCAAAAAGTCGAATAATGGCGAAACTCATGCTAGATTTATATACATTAAAATATGTTTTACATGCTACGAAACATTTCAATTTCGTATATTTAACGAACAAATTTAGTTTTTTTTTTTTTTTACTTTTTACTTTTTGTGTTCTTTTTATACTGTATTTTTATACTGTCTGCTGTTTATTCTACTGTGCTTTTTATACTGTAATTTTATAGCTTTCTATTTTAAAAACGGTGTTTTTGCCGTTACTATTGTCCATGAACTGTTTATAGATTCACTGATTATAGATTCACGTGACATATTCAACATAGCTTCAGTCTAAGTTGAATAAAAGTCAGTATAGGTTTATAAAAATATGCACATTTAATATATTAAAGAAAATGTGTAAATTATTATTTCGAATAATTTATTTAAAATTCGGATTTCAACAAAATATTATATTGTTTTTCAATGACAACTCAATTACAAATTCCATAATAATATTTAGTTAATATATATAATTTTCTAACTTTGTGTCAAAATTGTTAGATTTCATATTAGGTTTCACAATCATATTTTAAAAATAGTATTATGTATTAGCAAAATATTTCACAAATTATATGAAGACATCGTATAACTTGTATATGTACAGTTATATCACAATTTCTAAAAAAATCGAACTCTTCTAATTGATTATACACTCTTCCCTTAATAAATTCAAGCCCTCAATAAATGCTTGCTTAGGAATACATAATTGTTAGAAAAGAAGCTTACATACAACGTCGTTATTGACGAGGTGACATCACATAAGGAATATATACCTTATAATTAGATATTTACATATTTATGCTGGTTACTTAAACTATATATATTTCATGATATTTCAAGTATTTCAACATATGACGTAAGAATATACTATATGTTGAATTATTTATATCATGCATATTATTAGAACACACTGATACTTTGTCTTATTGATGTGTGTAACATTGATACACTCTATAGCATTGATACACGTTATTTATTCTTAGTTAAGCCATATAACACATCAAGGAAATATTGTGGTATTCTAAATTGTTTTCTGGCAAGACAGAAGTTTTAATATATTTGAACCAAGGATGATTGATAGATTTGTTGAATTTTGGAAATCAAGTTGCATCATAATTTCAGCTATTCCAAGTTTGATTTTATGGAAATTTGCTTTATTTAACCTCCAATTCTGAGATTCACATAAAAATGTCAAACTAATTTTTTTAAATTTTTAACTTTTTACAGTTTTTATAAAATAATGTACGTAACATTTATATCAATTTTTTTGACTCTATATTTTTTTTAGTTTAATCTAAAAATTATTATTATTTTCGAAAATGTTTTTACTGGACCCCTTTAAGTATGAAATTATACCTCAAATTGAAAAAGTATATTTCTGAGGGGAGCAAAGTATTGTGATTGTACTAAACGGCACATTGCCTAATATACACTTACTTCCAAAAGTTAAGAACGCAATGCAAATTTTGAAATTTCGAAAGCGTATATGAATTTAAGTGGCTGAAAATCGCCGCGAATGTTAGGCAGTCATTGAAGACACCAGCATTATAAAGGGTTTAAGGAGGTGCATTTAAATGCTGATACGAAGTGTTTATAAATTTTGTTGGATTATTTTTGATAATATTCGTGTTTCTATGGCTGAAAGAAGACGAATGACAGACGGTGAACCCTGGCGTTGTCGGATGCATTGAAGCAGGACAGTCAATCAAAGATGTCGCTATTTTTTTGGTGTTGATCATTCGGTAATTTCTCGATTATGTAAACAATTCAAATAGTTGCACCTTGACCCGTACCTGGTCGTCCAAGGATTATCACTGCCTCTTATGATCGGTATATTGCTATAGTATCCAAGTGAAATCGACGAGCGACCTTCACATCTGTTACATCCATGGGTGCAGGGCCACTTTGAAAAGACAATATCTGCCAGTACTGTGCGCCAAAGGCTCCACGTGAAGGGACTGTACGTCCGAGTACCACGATTTTGTGTTTCACAAACCGTCTAAGTCAGAAGGGCAAGAATAAAGTGGCGTCGTCAACATGTCAATAGGACTTTCTCAGATTGGTGCAACATCCTGTTCATGGACGAGTCCAGATTTGCCCTGGAATCAGATGATAATATTGTAAGGTTCTGGAGAGAAAGAAACACATGCAATCAGGCCAAGAACATCATCGAACAGCACGCATTCAAAGGCGGCAGCGTCAAGGTGCGGGTTGGAATTTCAGTGGGATGTCACAGAGAGCTGCACATCTTTAAAGGCGTTTCTGTGACGGCTGTGCGGTATCAGGATGAAGTCCTAGACTACATTGCGAGACTCTATACTGCAGTAGTTGGTCCTGATTTTCTCTTTATGGACTATAATGCCCGTCCCCATCGAACTAACATCGTTTATGAATACCTGGAAAATGAGGGCATTTCTCGCATGAACTGGCCGGCGTATTTTCCGCACCTTATTCCCATTGAAAGCCTTTAGAATGTCCTCGGGGGTGCTGTCTCTGCACGTTTACCACCTCCAGCCAGTCTGAAAGTTTTGGAAAGTGCCCTATTGATGGAATAGCCATTGTTCGCATCTTCGATGGTTGATCAGCTCATTTAAAGCATGAAAAAGGTTGTAAAATTTGTGTGAAGGTCTGGGTTAGTTACATACCATATTAATATAAGTTTTGTTTTGTTTGTTTGCTTTTAAACATAATTTTGTTAATGACCTGAATGTGACGCCATCATATAACTTAGGAAAAGTAAATAATTTTTTCATCTTCGTACATATTTCTTGTTTTTTTGTAATTCATAAACACATTTGCCACTTTCATGTACAATTTTTAGTTAATCAAAGTTTTACTTTTCCTGTTTTGTTGATATAATCGCCCGTGCTTAACTTTTGGAAGCCTGTATATTACATAATCTAACAGATAAATCTAAGTAGATGATTTTCTCTACAAGCTTAATTAAATTAAAAATAATTGTGACATTAAAATTTTGCCTAGCACTTGGTAAACAGGTTTGCTTACGCCGTACATAGTTTTGTTTACTCCGTAGACCACAATAAAGATAACTGCGGTTGTTAAAACGCAACTTTCTAGTGCTTTTCTTTAAAGTAAGAAACAAGCTTAGGGAAATGGTAAAAATTTTCGCAGTTACCGAAGTTTCTTATCCCTTCTTTATTCAAGGAAGTACTAGAACTTTGTATTCCAGTCTAGCTACTGGGGATCTTTTGTCGGGGAGTGGGTGTTACCAAATTTTAATTAAAGCCAAAACATTTTAGGAATACTCTTTGCAAATATAGTGGAAATATAAATCTGCCTAACATTTGGTTTATGGCGTAGTGGTTACAAAGATGGCTAGTGGCACTTTAAAGATAAAGGCAAAGTGACTGTTCTCCCATGTACTACAGTTTTAGATTATTCCACCTAAATCTGTGGACGAAAGTGCCCATACTATATTTTAAATAGTTTAGATTTTCCCACAGTTTCTTCCCAGAAATGAATGCTTGGGATATGAAGGATTGGGTTTAAAATTATCGAATATCCATCGAACTTATTACTTTTCTTATATACATAATGTATAAGGAAAGTATTGTGACGGGGTCGAAAATTCGAATTCGAGTTTTCAACGGGAGAACCTGTTTCAAGCATCCCTGATCACAAATCAAACATTTTCAAGTGATGTCTGCGTGTGTGTGTGTGTGTGTGTGTGTGTGTGTGAAAGTATTGTGTGTGTGTGTGTGTGTGTGTGTGTGTGTCTGTGTCAGTGAGTCCGTGGAGACGATAACTGACGAACGAGTGGACCGATTCGAACCAAATTTGGTACAAAAATCACAATCCGTAAACACTGGAAGCCTATTGTTTTTACACGCAATCGAATGCTCAGAACCCTATTAAATTTTCGAATAGAATTTTGAAAAAGTCGTCCAAAAATCAAAACCACTAATAAAGTTAAGCAAATAGACATTTCTGATGTAATTTTTCATTAGAACGCTAACACAAACCGTTCTCGAGATATTGCACATTTTCCAAAAAAATAATGAAAAAGTCATATAAAATAAAAAAAAAAATACTTCCTATTGAGAAACATATTCACTTTTCATATGTAATGCCATACAATAAATTGGGTGACATCATTCTCGTGGATCTAGCTCGTTCCATTCATGGAAAAAGATACTTTGAGTAATACTTTTGTATTTAAATGCCAATAGTCATTTGTCTGCTGTAAGAATAACTTATTTCTTCATCCGTAACGCTTGGCGAGATTTTGGCGACGAATTTAAAGGAATGTCGCCAAGTTGGCGACTTTTTGAAATGTTGCCAAATTAACGAAAATCTCGCCAAATGGATAAAAATGACGCTAAATCAATAAAAATGACGACTAATTGTCGAAAATGCAATATCTTGGAAAGAATATTATTATCTAGTATAAGAAAAACCTATTGTTTTACTGTAAAAGTAGTAAATCCATTACATTATTTAAGGAAAGTCGTGTGTTGCCCACATCAGATTTTTTGTAATGTTTAAGTAAAAGGTATGACTTATGTTTCAGTGGATGATAGAAATACTCGTGATCAGTTTATTGATTAATTTTAAAAAGTCAGACATCTTTGCATTTTAGCTCAGGCGGGAAATTTTTTAAAGCTAAACAAGAAAAATGTTTCACACATTTTGTTTCGAAATCTTATTCTCAACACAAGAGGAAATGCTCTTAGCTTTGGTTGAGATTTTGATCTCCACAGATAGTATGAGTAATGTGTAAATCTGGCTTTCTTTGAATGTAATCTAAAAAGTGCATCTTTAATGTAGAAAGCTTCCCATAATTGGTATCCTTATCTTGGCAGTGTTTCCATTTTTGGACTTCGTCTACTTAAATTATACCACCATAAATTATACCACCACAAATTATACCACCATAAAATAATCCACCATATTTAGAAGTACCTTATTTATATGAGTTGTTGTTGAGACCCAGACCGTCCGACCTACCAGAAAGGTGTAAGATAACCGTTTGGACGGCCGGGAAGTGCCACTCAATTTAGACCGGAACCCAGTGGGGGAGGCATCCACAGGGACCGTACCCTCCTTCCCCTACCACCAACCTCTTGGAAGGACTTACGGACCCACATGTTTAACGTGATCGTACTCCGCATGAACACGGCGGCAGTTGTGGCAGCGTGCAAATCCAGCGTGCAATACACCGGGCTACCACACCCGAAATCACCCACCCAAGTACTAACTGCGCCCGATGCTGCTTGACTTCGGTGATCTTACGAAAACCGGTGTTTTCAGCACGGTATGACCGTTGGCATACCTTTTTATTACTTTCCTTATATACATAATGTATAAGGAAAGTATTGTGACGGGGTCGAAAATTCGAAATCGAGTTTTTGACGGGAGAGCACGTTTCAAGCATCCCTGATCACGAATCAAACATTTTTGAAGTGATGTCTGCGTGTGTGTGTGTGTGAAAGTATGTGTGCGTGTGTGTGTGTGTGTGTGTGTGTGAAAGTATGTGTGCGTGTGTGTGTGCGTGCGTGTGTGTGTCAGTGAGTCTGTGCAGACGATTTCTGACGAATGAATGGACCGATTCGAATCAAATTTGGTACAAAAATCACAATCCGTAAACACTGGAAGCCTATTGTTTTTATACGCAATCGAATGTTCAGAACCCCCCTAAATTTTCGAATGAAGTTTTGTAAAAATCGTTAAAAAATCAAAACCACTAATAAAGTTATGCAAATAGACATTTCTTATGTAATTTTTTATTAGAAAACGATTGACATAAATTTTAGAACGCTAACATGAACCGTTCTCGAGATATTGTACATTTTTCAATAAAATTATCAAAAAGTCATATAAAATAAAAAAAAATATTTCCTATTGAGAAACATGTTCTCTTTTCATATGTAATACCATGCGATAAATTGAGTGACATCATTCTCGTGGATCTAGCTCGTTCCATTCATGAAAAAATATACTTTGAATAATAATTTTATATTTGAATGCCAATAGTCATTTATCTGCTGTAAGAATAACTTATTTCTTAGTGCATAACGCTTGGCGATATTTTGGCTACGAATTTGGCGGAATGTCGCCAACTTGGCGACTTTTTGAAATGTTGCAAAATTAACGAAAATCTCGCCAAATGGATAAATATGACGCTAAATCATTGAAAATGACGACTAATTGTTGAAAATTCAATATCTTGGAAAGAATATTATTATCTACTATAAGAAAAATCTATTGTTTTACTGTAAAAGTATAAAATTCATTACATTATATAAGGGAAGTCATGTGTTGCCCACATCAGATTTTTTATATGTGTATTCATTTTCACTATAGTGCAAAACCAATGATGTCCATAAAAAAAGGACAGATCAAATCCTATGATGTTCAGAGCAACAATATGGGTTTTTGTGGTCGCTGTTGGAGAGTCGATGGTCTGCCATTTAAAGAAGAGTTTAGTGGTCTTCGTGAACCGTACACTACCAGAAGTGGACTTACATATGGACCTAGCAGATACTCTAAGAATATACTTGATTACATAAGGGAACTTTAAGATACTTAATTTTGGATATGGACACAATATGATTCGTTGGATATTTACTTTCTGAATAAAATATTTGGAACTGATGTTTTTTTTATTTTCTTATGAGAAAATGGGAATTTCGGAGCAAAATATTGACGTTTAAAGTTTACAATAGTTTGGCAATCTCTTCACTAAAACAATATCACGTCGAAAAGGAAATCTTATCCTCGACGTTTCTTGGACGATCATTTTTCATACTTTAATTTTGATATATGAGTATTTCATATAAAATTTCTCTGTTAATAGTATGTTTAGAGTAATTCTAAAGTCTGATAAACGTGAATAGGCTATAACGTGAAATTTAAATGATTCACACTCTTCAATGACAGGACAATTAAAAGTAGCAAAGCAATTCAAAGGATGCCTGGAAGTTGTATAGGGCAATCAAGCATTTTCCCTTTCAGTCGTTGAGGAAGTTTTAGTGCAATTTCTTGCACTAATCGAACTCCATTCCGGAAAACATAGCTATACATTATTGTTTTTAAGCAACAGGTGCTGTATAGTCTGTAGTTAGGTCAGCTGCGTGTTTAAAAAATGTATTTTAAAGAACTAGGAACTCTACCCCCCTGCCCTAGTATTAAAATCAAAAGAAAGTAATTGCTTCTGTTTAAGTAAGGTCCTAATATCGTGTTTGTTTATAAGTAAAATATTATACACGTTTCTCTAACTCTACCATCATGTAAAGTTCTCGCCTCCACGATGGAAGAGTGCCAGAGGCAGGAAGGGTTAAGATGAGTGATATTGGTACTGATGCCACCAGCTTATCATCACCGATATATCAGTACGACACCAGACCATCAGTGACCGAGCCAGTAAAATGTCGGTTATCCATCACCTCCCTAATTAATATATTTTGTTGAGTTCTTTGACAACTGCAAAATACTCCGCGGTATATTTTTGAAGACCTACATTGTTAAGGACAGAAATAGCTCAGCATTATAATTTTAATCGTCCAGTGGAAGCAAAACTTAGATCAATATATACAATTATATTGAGCACACGCAAAGGAATTAATGGATAAAATTGCAGTTATTGTTATTCAATTACTTTCTTAGTATTCATATATACTGCAAATATGTAAAGTCCTAAAAACTCGAGTTCATCTTTAATTCTATCACGAAATATTACTTATGACAGGGCGTTCTACTGCAGGTAGCAGACGTAATTAAAATTAGGTGACTACAATTGCTTCGGGCGCTATTTGTGTGTCCCACTTCCTCAGATCAGAAGCAGTGTGCTCTTAACAAACGTTAAGAAACCACTACTAAATGTGACTATTGCCGTATCTCTGTTTTTGTAAGTAGCACTATGTATTCGTTCATCAGGAGAAGGCTGGAAATAATTTGTAGTCATCCAATTCTCTTAGGTCTGCTTTCTACAAGAAAGAACCAGAAATCTGTATTCCCACAAGTAACAGCTCCATGTATAGTTAAAAGAGGAGGGAGGAGATGGAAAATACCCAGGATGAAAGGACCACTAGCATTTATATCTTATATTAAGCCATTATAGTATATTACTTCCCTTATATACAATAATGTATAAGGAAATTATTGTGACGGGATCGAAAATTCGAATTCGAGTTTTCGACGGGAGAGCACGTTTCAAGCATCCCTCTCACGAATCGAACATTTTTGAACTGATGTGTGTGTGTGTGTGTGTGTGTGAGAGTGAGTCTGCGGAGACGATAACTGACGAACGAATGGACCGATTCGATCAAAATTTGGTACAAAAATTACAATCCGTGAATACTGGAAGCCTATTGTTTTTATATGCAATCGAATGTTTAGAACCCCCTAAATTTTCGAGTGAAATTTTGAAAAGATCATCAAAAAATCAAAATTCTACAAAAGTTACGAAAATAGACATTCCGTATGTAATTTTTTACTAGAAACCGATTAACATGAATTTTAGAAAGCTAGCATGAACCGTTCTCGAGATATTGCAAAATTTTCAAATAATTATAAAAATATGATATAAAATAAAATAAAATAATCCCTATTGAGAAACATTGTCACTTTTCACGTATAATAACATGTGATAAATTTGGTGACATCAGTCTCGTGGTTCCTAGCATGTTTCATTCATAAAAAAAATACTTTGAGTAATACTTTTGTATTTTAACGCCAATAGCCATTTATCTGCTATAAGAATAAATTATGTCTACGTCCATTACGCTTGGCGAGATTTTGGCGACGAATTTGGCGGAATGTCGCCAACATGGCGACTTTTAAAATGTTACTAAATCAAAGAAAATCTCGCCAAATGGATAAAAAAACGCTAAATCAATGAAAATAATGACTATTTGTCGAAAATTCAATATCTTGGAGAAATATAAGTATCTAAGAATAACCTATTTTGTTTTTACTGTAAAAGTAGTAAATACATTGCATTATATAAGAAAAGTCATGTGCTGCCCATATCAGATTTTTCACGTAGCACTAGATACGCACTGATGTCATTTTTAACTGTTTTCAATTTTTGGAAATGTGCCAAATTTTACACCAAATACTGTCCGTTTGAGTATGGATATTTTCTCACATGATGTTCTCGGTCTAATGCTAATTTTTTTTCTATTTTGTAACTTATTTTTGAAATTTTTACTAGTATTGACAATTATACGATTTTTTTTTTTGCAGTTTTTAAATTTCTGCACCTTAATTTATTTACAAAATGTTTGTTGTTTGTGTTTCAGAATGTTCTTTAACTGACACTAAAATTTAATAAGAAAACTTTATATATTCGCTTTATTGAAATTAATTATTGGACGAAGAATGCGGTGCTGTAAGTAAAGTCGAGGACGAAATTCAAAGCTTAAATGTTTTGTGAATCTATTTCTAGATCAACAATTACAACTGAAAGTGCAAATGCTATAACAGTTGAAGTCAAAAAATATCGTATGTAAAATAAGGAATTACTGTATCTTGAGTTACTGAAGCGCGGAAATACTGCATGTAAAAAAATGGCTTGCACAGTATAATTATTCTCTTTTTTAAATTTCAAACATAATTTTTAACACTTTCCAACATTGTTGAAAAGTGTTTATAACTTTATTAATTATGTCTGTCTATCTGCCCGTCCGCACGATAACTGCCGGAAAAATGACTTTATCAATATGGAATTTTCGTATGCTATTGAGACGGTCTGTGGGACATATGGAAATGTAAATGGATAACATCACCCATTTAATTTTGGATTGAACCAGTGTTGAAAAAGTGAAATACATTGAATCTTATGGGACCTAAATTTTCAAACATTTTTAAGCGAATTTAAATGTTATAAATTGTTTCAAAAATTTTGGGGAATATTCAAATTATCTCATAAAGTATATAAATAAATCAGCAAAATATGTTGGTTAGTTTTTTAAATAAAAATTAAAATAATACTTATATCCATATTATAGGAAGAGTTTACGAAATGCACTTTAAAATAAAATATGTCATCTATCTTCTTTATTCCTAGTGTAAAAGCCATAAGCCATGCTTTTTAGAGTTCTTTTGAATTTATGTTTAGTGTTGCATTCGTCCTTAAATCGCTTTATTTTTGCTTATTTTATGTGCATCTATATTCTGTGCCAAGACAATCACACTATTCTTGAGTTTAGATGATCGTCAAACTTTGACTATTTATTTCTACAACGAAGCCTAATTTTAATGGAGGCAGAATATAAAGAAGTGATTGTACGATGAGTTGTATAAGAATAGCTGAATTTTTTCACGCAACATTTTTTAGCTCTTGAGCCTGGAATAAAAGTGATATAAATGAAACATTCATTGCTTTTACATAGAGAGTCATACGATTTATATTTCGATGACGTGATTTGAAGAAAGCTCATTTTTTTCGATGAAGTTTTACGTTTTCAAGCGTAATACATTACTGTAGCACTGTGAGAATTAAAAAATATCACCGCTGAATGTACCACATTTTAGAGAGGTTTAAATAAAATTGCATTTCAGTTTGAAAGTGTTTCACAATCAATGCTTTATGCATGATTGATCTTTATTGTTATTTCATTTTTTACTCTAACTTATGGATTAAATGTAGTAAATTAATGCAGAGCGATTATTTATTTCAATGGAAGTTTGTCTCACAATGACAAGATAAATAAATACATTTTTTCCATTGCGGTCAAAAATAAGCGCTTGGTCCATATAGGTAGGCAGAATTTCCGATAGTTGTAGTGCTGGGAACTAAAAAAAGCGCTTGATGTTGTATTTCTATTGTTGTCCTGGCCATGTCTATCTTTTGGTCTTTAGATGAATAATATAATGCTTTAGTTTAAGAAGTAACATATGATGTCCATTTCAAACCGCTTTCTTTTGTTCCTCTCTTTCCCATTCTAACACTTACGATATAAACTCAGAGTCTATATATGTAGACTAAGTATTGTAGTAAAATTAGAAATAGTAAAAAGGTTAAACATATTTGAATGCAAAAAACATAGTCAACAACTCATAACTGAGTATGTTTCTCGTTCAAGTATAATATATATTTTTTTATATATTATGTTGAGCTATACATTGAGCTATATAATAAAATTTAATGAATTATAATCAAATTATTTTTATGGAAATGAAAATGGCCTATATTTTTCGTATTATAAATAAACGATGATAACGAATACATCATGCTTTGTGTAGACGCAACGATTACAATTTGCATCAAAATTAATAAATTTTAACTCATTGCTACTGCAACAAGAGAGTGTCATCGATTTTCCGATAAACTGTAACAACTGTGAAAAGAATCAGCGAAATGCAAAACAATGCTTCAGAAAATTGTGTCTTATTGATTTTGAAGGATAAGAGTATGGATTGCTTACGGCGTTGAGATGATGTTTTAGTATTAAGAGGGATTGATGATTATAGTTTCCAATAAATAAGTAAAACATAATTGGTTGATTATACTTGAGTATTTCAAGTGAACATCGACTGAAAATCACTTCTTTTTAATTGAAATATAAATATTAGTAAACTACAACTATAATATTGTATCACAAATTTAATAAAATATTTGATATTTCTATTATGTTTCCTTCGAAGCTGATTTTTCTGAAGCAAATATATGATCCATGAAAAACAATTTTATAAACACGCAAGGGACATAAATGCATGAATATACATTGGACAAAAAAAATGACATAATTAAAAAAACAAGTTTTGTAGGAGATAATAAAAACTAAATCAACGTTAAGATGAGTTTACCTTAAGAAGATATTTTGTAATTAGAATAATTAGGAGGTATATTTAAATACAAATGTATAACTTTGCCACTTAATATAAATATTCTTGAAGCACTTTTCATTTTTCACAACTCTCACCTTTATTTGTGATATACAATATGTCCTTATCGATAAGATAGCTATATCTAATGTGTTGTGTCCTAACTGTTCAGAAAATAAAAGTGCAAATACAGATAGCCGAAAATAACTCCAATTACAGAAATATTTTGAAAATGTTGTTGTTTGAAAGTACAGCGAAATTCTGTCAGTGTATCTTAAAATGCCAGTTTCTTGAGCTCTCCAATGTACAAAAATAACAGTAAATACTACGTTGAGGCACTACTGAAAAATTCGTGCTTATCTACAGTTTTAAGACACTAGCCATTTACTTGTATAGTGCATAAGAATTGCCTATTTTAATGCTTAGCAACTTGTGTGTACAGGGGTGTTAAGAAGTTCATGCACCCCCATAGATCTTGAACTGCGTTTCTTAGTGTTAAGGGCGTACTACGCATCTATTGGAAACTGACCATATTCAGTAATATGAAGGTACTTGCAACTCTTCTAGTGGCGAAATACGGAATGCTTACTCAGAAACCAACGAAGATAGGCAAAGGGGTCTAATTACAAATCGATACAGCTGTGTTTAATTAGTACACGATTATTCTTAGCTCAGCAGTAAAGCTTACAAAATGACTATACATATGAAAGTAGAAAACAATTGTAACAACACGGCCGAAACGCAATGTGCCTGCAGTACAAATGCGACTATCCTATTGAGTACTTTATCGTACACAATGTTTGAATTATGCGCCAGCAGTAACGATGCAAATACTTATGTTACTGTTGAGGGCTGGCAACAGGGAAATCAATTCCCACTGACGGTTTGATCTCCTTTGCAGATTTTTATGTAAATATGTTTCTTTATCTACGTAGTGTTTTTACTCATTCAATATCGCTCGTTCATTTTATAATTGAGCATTTTAAACTATATACGTTTGCCTTATAGTTAGTTTTCTTAAATTTCGGGTTTTACTACGAGGATTGCTATAAGCATGTTAATTACTGCGCATAGTTAATTTTCTATACGTGTACGTTACTTCCATGGAAGTTATGCGGATTAAAAATTATAGGGCGTATACGAACTTTCCTAAAAACCATATATTGTATATGAAAGTTAACTACTCTGGCAATTCGAAATAATATTCGAGTTTCTGTTTTAATTCATGGTATTGTTAGTAGAGCACTCAAAGAATGCTTGAAGTTATATTTCAAACCCTTTCTGCGGCCTTAGCTTCAGGACTATTAGGTTCACAATTTGAAAATTCCAGTACCTTTCTCGCAAATATGGATGATTATATATATGACTATGATTAAGTTGCTACTCAGAAATATTAAAAATAATCATTGTCGGTAATTTTCATCCGTCATCTGATATTACAGGGTAGTATTATTTCCTGTTAGTAAATAGAAATAGGCTATTCAGTTCAGTCCTGCAGTCAGATAATTCAAAAAAAGGTTATGGCATATTCCATAGTGTCGTCAATTTTACAATTTAGATAGATTTTTTTTTAATTTAGATAATTTTAAAATACTAGATCATGAATTCTATTTGATAGGATGTCGCAAATTTCATTGTGTTGCATTTACGTTACACACTATCCTAACAGCATTTTTTCTTACAGTGACGTAAGATTTACGTCACACTGTGACTTTCGGACGTCACAGGTCGTCGCAGTACGTCTCGGCAATGCCATATTGAAGTCACATTGAAGTCATCTTGGTCATTTTCATGGTCGTTTGTGACGTCGCATATTAACATGTTTGTAACGTCACATAGTAGTTTTCACTGCAATGTCGTCACATTGTTATGTGTTAATTAAATTGCGGAAACGTCACAGAGTATAGTCATAATGAAATTACAAAGTTACTAATACGTAACGTCGCATAAAAGTCACAAATATGATGCCACATTGTGACCCAGGCGTCAGGTGACTGCAACGTCAATGTCACACATGTGACGATCTTTGCTGTGAAGGCTATAACCACACAAAACATTCTATGTTTCAAATTTGTAGAACATTATGTGCAGACGATACAAAGTATCAAATATAAGCTTGTAACCCTTAAACCATCCGATGGGTACATATACAAATATTTTTGTGACACTAATCAGATCATATTATTCTGCTTTATAGTGAATTGTCTCGCCAGTGCAGATACTGGCGGTACAATTTTTCCGATATTCAGCAAGGTACAGTCGATAATTTCACTGTCAACGAAACAAATTGCTATGTACCGTAAACGTATCATGTTCTAGGATGACTAGAAAAGTAAGTCATGTTACAAAACCGGTAAAAATTTAATAGAGCTCAGATATCACAAGGCTGTAAAAATCCAAATGTATAATTTCAGAACCATTTTGTCAAATTGAAGTATATTTGAGAACGACACAAGTGCATTGAAAACAAGAAAATCTGCAATGTGCCACAATTTTGAGAAAATACGTAGGGAATGACGAAGTGTCACACCACGTACTTAAAAAATATTAAGTTCATAAGGCATATTATTGCAATAGCAAAGTTCAATGTAATAAATTCCTTGATTGGGCGATTGTTTTGCCAATGTAGTTATTAAATATTCCGTGAACGTTTAAAAAGCATGACCATGTTCTACGAATGCCAATCGCTGCACTGGGGACGCGATTCTAAACGATGTGAATAGTCCTGCTTTTCGGTTTCTGTGAATATTGACACCCAGTGTTTCATTGGACAAAGACTTAACTACTTTTACGCGAGTACACTTTAATATGAAATGAAAACAATATAAAACGAATTGTAAATCGTACAATTATTATTATAATTATTTTCTCTAATTACAAATCCAAATATTTAAATCTAGCCACTTATTCAGGATAAAAGTAAATATGTTTAGGATGGACGAATAAATGAAAATACGTCACATGTTAAAAACCAATTACATTACTGGAAATTTTTTTTTACTGGGCGTGAATTTATAAAATTTTATCACTTTATCAAACAAAATTTGAAATGCATATGCTTTCAATTCCACGATAAATCGCGAAGTTGGATTTCCCTCGAGATTAACAATTTCCGATAAACCTGTAACAACCGTGAAAAGAATTAGTGAATATTAAAACAATGGTCTTTTAAGAGTATCTTATTGATTTTAATCGATAAAAATTTTATTGCTAACGGCGTTTTGACAATGCCCTTCGATTATAAGAAGATGATTTTATATTCCAATATCTAATAAAATGCCTTAGGATTGTTAATTGTATATCAAGAGAAAAGCTCTCCATATCGATTATAATAATGATAGTATTATCAGTTTTAGACAAACAGATGTCAGTAGCATAATAATAGAACACACACACACGTGCACACACACACACACACGCACACACACACACACACACAGACATATATATATATATAGGGTGCCCCAAAAAGATTGAAGCACGCTTTAGTTCGTTACCTGCTGGAGATAAGTGGACAGTGTAAATTGTAAAAATGTTAAGTAAGGAAGGAGAAAAGATTACGTTAATTGAATAGTCCTCCCATTAATTTAAAAAAAGTTACACTTTTCAAATATTTATACGACCCATTTAAACAAATTTGGTCAATCAGGAAATTTTTATTTTTAATGCAACAATATTATTCAAAAACACACCTATATGTATCTTTAAAATTGAGAGATTTATATTTAATTGAAAACTGAACATTGTGAATGGGGACCATGTAACAAATTAGAAATGGAAATGTGTGACATTTCACAAAAGATATAAATCTGGATGATAATACATAAGATACAGAACAACGTAGTGAGTACCACTGCTTTATATGACCTCTGCCTGTGTAATGCTTTATTTAGATGCATTTGTGATAAACAATTTGGAAACATATTAACGTATTTTTTATCTAAACAATTTTCATCGTCAATTTGTTTATCATCCCTATTTTCACTGAAGAAACAGCCTTTAACATGGTACGGAAAAGTGGCATAAGTCAGATTTTCCCTTTATCATAATTCAGTTGATTTTAAAGATACAGAAATGCGGTTTTTTAAATGATCTTGTTGCATTAAAGATGAAAAAATTCTGATTGACCAAATTTGTCTGAGGAGAGCGTATAAAATTTTAAAAATCGTAACTTTTTGAAAATTAATGGGAGGGCAATTCCATTAAGGCAGTCTTATTTCCTACCTTACTTTCAACATTTTTGCAATTCACATTGCCCACTTATCTCTAAAAGTTACAGAATTAAAGCGCGTTTCAGTCTTTTGGGGACACCTTGTATATACACTAGGTAGAAAAAAAAAACCCGAACGGACACTGATGTGCAAAGGTGCTGGCAGCAATGGTTGCAGCAAGGAACCCGTCTGCGGAATAAAGGCTCTGGAAGGTCAAGGTACATGAATGCGAGCCAAGATCGGATAATTGTGTGACTGGCCCAACTTCATCATTCTCCGCCATACAACGTATTACAGCCTCTTCCATACTACCAGTGGTACTTTCCACCATCTCACGGCGCAAGGCTGAGGTGGGGTTACGCTCACAGCGGCATTTAAGACGTCATCCCATAACCCCACTATATCGACAGAGTTGTTTGGAGAGGTGTCGTAGCCGAGCATCATGGCTACCAGCAGAGTGGAATCGCATAGTATTCAGTGATGAATTACGCGTTGGTCTTTCAGCAGATGTCCATCTGCTACGTGTTTGGAGGCACCAGGGCCAGCGGCAGTAACACGCCTTTGTTTTACACAGGCCCACACTCATTACCCCTATTGCGATGGTGTGGGGTGCTATCTCTTACGACAGCAGGTCGCACCTAGTCATCCTGCGTACAACTTAAACATCTCTACGATATGTGTGATGAAATAATTCTGCTTTCGTTTGCTTTACCCTTCATGCCAATTATTCTTGGGCCATTTTACAACAAGATAACGCTACGCCACATACGACTCATATATCTGTGGACTGTCTCCGTGCTGTTGATTCAGTTCCTTGAGCAGCAAGTTCAGCAGACATTTCGCCAATCGCACAGGTATGGGATATCCTGAGCTGCCAGATTCGGGCACCCCTAAATATAGCAGATCTGGAGCAACAATTGTCGAATGCCTGACAGATGACATTAGAAAATTTTATCACCCTTTACCTAGACGTATACAAGCATGAATTGCCGCCAAGGGGGGATTTCACCAACTACTGATTACTGGTCCATCGGCTTTGATTTTGTAATAATTTAATTATCTGTGTGTGAGCTGTACGCATATTTAATTTCAATAAAAACAATCACTTTCTTCATGGTGCTATTTTTTTTTGGAAAATAGTGTATAAAAAGTGGACATATATATTTGAATATTTGGTATATTTGAATGCGGTTTGCGGCAAAGTTAGTTTCATGAAGGGGGATTTGTTTGGTAGAGAAAATAAATAGTTTTAAATTTTGTCAATAGAGGGCGCTGCACGCAAGTAATCACAGAATTTCGTAGAAAACTACGTTTATTTGCATGCTGGCAAATGTTTAAAAGCACATCACAATTCTAGAGTACTTGTTCTATGTGTCCGCCATCACCACAAATGATAGTTTGCAAGCGAGTGACAACACCTTTAACTGCATCATGTAGCATATCCGGATGGATGCAATAGATTTCGTGGCGAATGGCACCCTTTAACTCAGTGGCGGCTCGTGTATAGGCACTGTGGCACTGCGGGAACGACAGTGCTCTCTCTCCCTCGCAGCCTCGCTTGCAGCTTAATATGTGCGCATGCGCACATAGGAAGCTGCACGTGAGGCTGCGAGGGAGAGAGAGCGGTGTTTGACTGTTGAGCGCATGTGCACATAGGAAGTTGCAAGCGAGGCTGCGAAGGAGACAGAGCACTGTCGTTCCCGCAGTGCCTATATACGAGAACTGCACTAAAGAAGATGGGTTGTTGCGGTACACTCGGGACTTAACGTAAGTTAGCCAAACATCTAGGGGTGTCCGGTGAGCGAGGGAACCATTCAATTGTACAGTGACTGCTTATTAATCATTCTTCAGTAAAGGTTCTGCTCATGAACTTCTTCAGTTTGTTTGCGATATGAGGAGGTGTCCCGTTTTGCATGAATGTCACTGTGTCAAGGACATTATGTTTCAATAAGTACGATATCACTTTCTCCGTTAGCATTTGCAAGTAGCGTGTTCTATTAATTAAGCACGTCTGCCAGCCGGCTTTTGCACAGGGCTGTTCAAAGAAAAATGGCCCACAATAATGGACGCAGTGAATCCACACCAAACAGTAACACGTGCGGAATGTACGGGCTCCTCATTTTAGGCATGTGGGTTTACCTTTGCCCAGATTCTACAGTTAGTTGTATTGACTGTTCCATGAAATGAAAAATGAGCCTCGTCTGTCCCCAAGATATTGAGCAGCTATTGTGGATCTTCGTCGATTTTCGAGAAAGCCCAACTTGCGAATTGCACTCGCTTAGCTGTGTCATTTGTTAAGAGCTGGTGCAGTGATTTCAACTTGTAGGGGTACAATTTTAATACACTATGAAGGATGCGGAATACCGATATCTTCGGTATTCCACTTATTCTTGCCAGTTCTCGTGCGCTACATGCTGCACTCGTTGACTGTTTCCTTAGAGTGTGCATTTGCGAACCACAGCGGAGGTACGGACCTCTGACAAACGTGGTCTACCACTGCGAGGGCGATTACACAAACTTTCCGTTTCTTTGAAACGTCGTACCAGGGAAACCAGTCTGGCAGGAGAGATTGGACCAAAACCTTTCTTCAATCTCTTCTGTGTTCGAAACCTTCGTAAAGATTCAGCCGGCGATTCGTGGCTGAGGTAAAACAACTTAACCAATAGTGCTTTATCCACCAATGTCAACATCACAATGAAAGCCAGTAACAGGGAAATTCAGAAATGAGCTTTAAATCATATACCCAGCAATTTATAGGACTCTGATTTGCATACTTCCTGTTATTTATTGCGTGCAGCGCCCTCTATTGAGAAAATTTTGAACTAATTTTTTTTTCTCTACCAAAAAAATTCCCCTTCATGAGACTAACTTTGTCGCAGATGCATTCAAATATATCAATTCCTTCAATTTTTAGGAATTTTTAAACTAATTCGGAATTTATGGAACACCCTGTATATGTGTGTATATATATATATATATATATATATATATATATATATATATATATATATGCGTGTGTATGTGTGTGTGTGAGTGTTAGGAAACAACCAGAAAACAAAAAGATGTCTTATAAAACACTTTAAGATTTCTAAATTGTGAGAATTTTCTAATAAAAAATTGTATATAAAATATTATTCTCCTAACGAAAAAGTATATGTATTGTTATTTTGTTTTAAAAGTTAGACATAACCCTGCTCGTTTAAATTCCTCGTACTCCATTTTTGAAATTATATTGCCAGAAGAACATACAATGTATCAATGTATACAATGTAACAATAAACTTATATATCAAGCATTTATTATATGAGGAATATCCGGCCCTTTTCATCCTGATTTTACTTAGAGTTCATCATTTTCAAACAACCTTATTACACAATTCCCGAAAAGAAATTCGAATTACGTTATTAATGTCATATTGGATGCTGTAAACGTGAAATACCCAAGAAAAGTCGTATAATAAAGACTTCAGACTTATCTAGATATCGCATTAATACATTAAAATGCGAGGAATGGCCGTATGTGCTTTAAGTATTTCTCCCATCAATTATTCCATTTTTGTGGTGAAATCTTCCACTATCGTCAGTCCTTAGAGAGCTATGTTGTGTCGAACGCTGACTGAAATTCATAAATTATTTGTTGAGCATAATTCAGAAAGACATAAACTGTCTTCTCTAGATAATCCGTAGGTGAGAAATTTGATTAAGTAAATATGATATAGGACTTCACTGCATTTTCTCAGACATTTCAAAATGCTTATGTTAAATTGAAAATAAATTGCATAAGCAATAACCCTTATTACGTACAGCTTAATATTCCTGCCTACCTTCAAAGGGGATTTCTTTTAATATTTTAAAAATTGCTTACTCATGTGCATTATATTATAGAAGATAAGTAAAAACTGTGAATAACAAGTAAAAATATGTATATTTTTAAATATTTTGATTTTTAGGCTCAAAACATGCATCAAAATTGCTATAAAATGGAACTTTTGCGAAACATCAAAACTCAAATTTAAATGAAGATATTTTTATTCTGTGAATTTTATTATGATGACTGAAAAATTTAATTTTAAAAGGCTCCTGATTTATAAAGTTCACTATCTATGTTATTTACAGCAGATATCATTTTTGTCCTGATGGCTTTTTAAATTTTTCTACGTTGATATGCAACACGGGTCGTTTGACGCTTCGAATCATCAATTCGAACGTTATCCAGCTGTCGATAACCTGTCAAGGTGAAATAACCTGAATTATTAATGTTCAGATCAGTTAAAACTTTTAAGCAACCTTGACAACCTTCATTGAATTGTATTACTGCATACGCCCCCAATTTCACAGTTTGCAGACAAACGAAAATACCATTTGGCACTCTCTGCCATATTACACCGTTAAAACACTCATTGGCATTTTGAGTTTTTCCATGTAGATATTTCTCTAACAATTATCTAGAACAGAGCTGTAAATAAACTGGCTTTATAATATTCAGAATACCATTAGATTAACCAGGATAGTACTTTTACACGTATTTTATTTTGCGCTAGAGCTCGCTGATAATGACACCAGCTCTCTTTTCCAATAGGGCATTGCCTATGCATTGGTTTTCTAGAATTTGACGCAGAATGATACAAAACAGCCATCACATTTTGCTGCATGCTTTGTAAATTACCTACATTGGCACGAATAGCAATTCCATAGTAGTTTTGGAGCCTGTCTATAAACACATCTGTTAATTTACCTTTGCCCCAGAGACCTTTAGTTTCTGTTTTCAGTTTTCGCAAACTTGAACCTATACGTTTTTGGATATGCCCAATGCACTTAAATTTTGTGACACTATTATCACCATAAGTATTTTGCAGACATAAAAACCATTGGAGTCCCCGTCACCATAACATTTCGTGTACTTCAATTTTCGTTGAACCACAGACCTCTGAAAAAACTTCGATGCACACACAGTCTACACGTTTTGAAACCTCTAGAATACGAAAAAACTATTTTTAGAGTGATGTGTGTGTGTGCGTGTGTGTGCAATGTATGCATCAACTATAATTAAAAAACTAAATGAACAAATTTCATGAAATTTAGTAGACTAGTTACTTATGAGAGACCCTGGTGCTAATAAGATTTTAGTATGATTCGGGATAAAAAAAACCCTGCCATTTTTGCGAAATGGCCAGCAAAAATCTCACGTATCTTATCTAGCTAGAAAATTAATAGACTGAATTTCACAAATTTTGATAAATAAGTCACTTGTGAAATTCTCTGCTGCTGATTAGATTGTGGTACGATTCGAAAAAAAAACTGCATAGTTTTACAAAATAGCCCACAAAAATCACCAAGTTCTAAAATAAAAATACGCATGCTCTAATGTACGATTTGGGATAAAAATAACCTGCCTTTTTTGCGAAATGAACAGCAAAAATCTCAAGTATCTAATCTAGCTAGAAAACTAATAGACCGAATTTCACCAAATTTGATGGATAAGTCACTTGTGAAATTCCCTGGTGCTAATTAGATTTTAGTACGATTCTGAAAGAAAAACTGCATTGTTTTACAAAATAGCTCGCAAAAATCACCAAAATATGAAAGAAAAATTACGCATGCTCAAATGTATCAATTGAATACTTGTTTTATACGTAATTTTTGAAATGAAAAGGAATAATACCGACATCTTTATTCTCGGTTAAACCGTTCTCAAGATACATTTTCTCTTGCATTCCAGTACGAAATGAAAACGAAAATCGAATTAAAAGAGACATTTCCCATGCAAACTTCATTACTCTAGGAAAAGCCGTTTTCGAGATATTTTTGCTAC
The DNA here is from genome assembly GCA_951213105.1 of Amaurobius ferox. NCBI lineage: Eukaryota > Metazoa > Arthropoda > Arachnida > Araneae > Amaurobiidae > Amaurobius > Amaurobius ferox. The sequence continues at coordinate 149,509,027 of OX578139.1, read as the reverse complement.
GCCTGTTTTGAGGATAAGTCCAGTTACCAAATTAAAATGAAAACTGAATTAAAAGTGTCAATTTAGTATAATTTAAAATAGGTGAGCCTGTTATTCAGTGTAATAAGACTCAAATTAATAAATTATTAATGAAATAAAGAGAAAATGAATTTGATTCAGCAAGGAAAGTCATTTGCTGCTCATATCAGATTTTTCCTTTCTCTGCAATATATGGTAATGTATAGGGAAAGTATTAGAATTGTGCCGAAAATCACAATCGAATTCTCAACGGATGTACACGTTTTGGAACCCCTAAAACACGAAAACACAGTTTTTAGCATGACGTCTGTGTACTTGTCTGTCTGTCTGTCTGTACAGATTTTCTATCCGATCTATCTGAAGAACTAAGAAACCGAATTTTATAAAATTCAGTAAAAACGTATCTTGTAGATTAACCTGGTGCTGATTAGATTTCGGTAGGATTCGAAAAAAAAGAAAAGAATCTGCGTTTTTTTTTTTGCGAAATGGTCCACAAAAATCGTTAAATCTAAAAATAAAAACTACGTAAGCTCAAATTTATGAATTAAATGCTTATTTTATACGTAAATTCGACAACGAAAAGAGTAAGTCAACCCTATTACTCTAGGACAGGCCGTTCTCGAGATATTTTAGTTTTTTCGAACTTCCGCTACGCCACCTATGAAAATAAGTCCAGTTACCAAATAAAAATGACAATTTGTATAAAATTAAAATTTCAGCGTAATTTAAAGAAATTATTGTTGTTATTATGTGCAATTAAAATCAATGTGATGTATTATTGAAGACATAAAGACAGCATGAAAATTAGTCTGCAGGGAACGTCATGTTCTGCCTGCATCAGAATTGTACATTTACCAGCAATACATTGTAATGTATAGTATTGGAATCGTACCGAAAATCTCAACTCGAGTTTTCCACGGATCAATAAATGCTTATTTTATATGTAATTTTTGACGGTGGAAAGAATTAGATCATCCCCATTATTCTAGGATCAGCCGTTCTCGAGATATTTGAGTTTTCCTCCCGTTTTTGCTAGTTAAGTCCAGTTATTATGAAAATGAAAGCTGATTTAAAAGTGTAATTTCAATTAATTATTAGTGGTATTTTGTAGAATTAACCCAATTTAATGAATTATTAATGAAATAAAAAGAAAATCAGATTGAGTCTGCAGGGAAAGTCAAGTGCTGCTCACATCAGATTTTCGATTATGGTACGATGTAAAAAGTTGATTTCAGTATTTATAAGATATTTTTAAATTGTCTGGGAAAACATGTGTTCAGCATATTTAGATTTTAATCACCTATAGCAAGAATGTAGCAATATTCACAAAGTATTAATAAAGCGTTTAATTTTGAGCATAGCGTCAAATATTATTAAACTACAAAACTCAAGTACCCATTAATTAACAATTGCTAGACTGTCAAAGTTATAAATAAGATCGTGGTACTACATTGTATATGTATATTTCTACAAACCCGACAGTTAACTTATTTCAAACTTGGAAAGTGAAGAAAATATTTTTATAATGTGTGTATCAGTGTAATGTTTTATTATTTGTGTTTCAGTATTCCATGACTTTTTATATCAATAGTTGTTTGACTTTATGTATTCAATTTCATATATCGAGCTAGTAGTAAATTTTACAAGAATACCACATTATAGATTTTAAACCGTGTTTTAAACATATTTACAAAATACTCTTTGCTTAAATCATGCAGTATCATGTTTATTTGGGTCTCCAAAAACTAGCACTCTATAAGATTAAATCAATGCACAGTTTGAATTGTACGTCAGTGAATTCCACAAAGTTTCAGTCAGACGGAAATATAAAATATTTATATCAATATTTAGATTCCTAAATAAAATATGTTATTTCAAACTGAAAATGTTTTTACGAAAAGACAAGTGATATGCAAAATGAAATGTTACTTATATATGCTAAATAAATACTATAAACATATTTTTTCATATACACAATTGTTTGTGAAAATTGCAACACTAAGAATGAATCAATCTTTTGAAATGAAATTTATCTCGCATATTTTTCATATTACAGTAGATAACTTCTTTGCAGATCCATACAGGAGTTTTCTTCAAAATTCAACATCTTGCTGAGCCATCTTGTGCATCAACAACAGCTTATATACGGCGTGGCGTTGAATGGGAGATTTTTTATATCATCTTAGGGGCATGCCTGGGGGCTTGCGAAGCCTGCCAAGCTGTTTCTGTGCGAATTCAAAGTTCATTTATGGTGAGTTGGAGTCTCCAGTTGCTCAGCTACGATGTCCCAGATGTTATCACCCAGGAATATGCCTGGTAAACGTGCATGTTATGGAGAAAGTTGTATAGGCCCTGCATGGAAATTATCTTGAGCATTCCGGGTCAGAAGTGATCCTATATCAGAATTTCCCAGCTACAATATAGTTCCAGCAGAACTCTGAAGGAAGTGAATCATAACTTTTTTGAAATCAACCATTATGTATAATTTTATTTGTGAGGTTCCATGAATTCGTATTAGTCAGGATCACGATGGGACGGAATGCCCCCTCCCCCAAATCCATTACAGTTGGTGTTGGGCCATATAATGCTGTAAAATATACACTACTAGCTGTCACGGATCGTCAAAAACGCGTGCGACCACCATGGTGAAACAAGTAGAACTATATCTCGTCAGAAAAAACGAGAGTGCCAAATATAATTCCATTATTTGTGCCCGAGACTCGATTACATCTTAAAGCGTCTGAAATTGAAGGTTAAAGGAATGTTCGGAATGTGCAATTGTTGTGTCTGCAAGCGGTCTAACTTCTGTTACACAGATGACGTCAGACTATGCTGTAATACTAAGTCTAACCTGTGAGGGACCTTAGAAACGCCCCATAGATATACACAAAAATGGAGCAATGTGCGAGTAGAAAGATAGAGGTAGCATGAAGATGGAATACTAAGGGATGTAATCAAGGACATAGACGTATTTCATGACAATATTCCAGCTGTATTTCATATTCCAGCTGTCGTGAAAAATAGGTTGATTTGAAGGCAATGAGGATTTATCGAATATATGTCATATTGTCTGGCATTTGGGGTTGTAATCTACTTGCAAAGTTCAAAGAACCCTTTAAATAATTTTTGTGCAAAGTCCCCATTTTTTACAACAATGATACTCGTCCAGCAGTTGGGCGATCTGTTGCATACATCAGTAAAAATGGCTTTGCTAACAGTTTCTGCCGCATTTAACATGCAAATATGGCTGAAAATTATACTAAATTATGTAAACACATGTTGTTTTATTAAATAAATATTATTTCTATTTTAACTATGTTTACGAAACTATTGTAGCTATGTAACTATTGTACGTATGTTACTTATGTAACTATTGCACGTATGTTACTTATGTAACTATTGTACGTATGTTACACTTATGTAACTATTGTACGTATATGACTTTCTCTTTTTTCCATTGAGAGTGCATCTAGTACGCAAAGACTGTAATGTATTACGGTAGAAATAATTCGAACCTCCTAGAAGCCAAGCAAGTGCCCAGTCTAAAGATCGTTATACCATTAATATGAAGTGCCAAATAATTTGCTTGTAATTGAAAATTAATAGAATGTAATATAGAGAAGTTTTATGGTAACTTACATGAAATTAATTAATTTTATTAAAATTTTAAATTCCTGTTATTATTAAAAAAGCAAATATTTGGAACAGTGAGGCATTTCCTTATCCCCATACTTAATAATATTAATATAATTAGAAATGGATATATCGTTTAAGATAATAATTGGAATATTTTGATCGTGGTTATGTGCTTGCTATTAATAGCACTTAATATCGGTGATATTATAGATCTGCAGTTTCCAACCAGTGCACAGTGTGTGTGTGTGTGGGGGGGGGTGGACAATCTTTCAAAATACGGATTAGAAGTTAATACGTTGTTGATGTTGAGACCCAGACCGTCCGACCTACCAGAAAGGTGTAAGGTAACTGTATGGACGGCCGGGAAGTGCCACCCAATTTAGACCGGAACCCAGTGGGGGAGGCATCCACAGGGACCGTACCCTCCTTCCCCTACCACCAACCTCTCGGAAGGACTTACGGACCCACATGTTTACCGTGATCGTACTCCGCATGAACACGGCGGCATTTGTGGTAGCGTGCAAATCTAGCGCGCAAACCACGGGAATACCGCACCCGAGATGGCCAACAGCAGCACGCGGTGTTCCGAGGTGGTCACCCACCAAGTACTAACCGCGCCCGATGCTGCTTGACTTCGGTGATCTAACGAGAACCGGTGTTTTCAGCACGGTACGGCCGTTGGCCCCAGAAGTTAATACGTGGAGTTTTTTGTTTGTGTGTTAATGATCAGCCATCGTATTTTTGGTTTGCGGAATGAATATAAGCCATGCTGTTCTTAAACAGTTTGCTGGTGAAATTTATGTTTATATGTACATTTTAGTAAATATGTACTTTACTGTGGCGCCATAACACAAAATGAATGTAAAGTTCAGATTATAGACTTATTAACTTATTCATAATAACCATGGCCTTAATATCGTATATCATTGATCGTTATAACATTAAACATTAAACACATTGCGTTGTTTGCCGCTATTAAAACCCACCATTATTTATCTTCAGTGCGAGTACCTATAATAGAATAGTAATTAACATAATGCTACTCAATCAATTGTACCATTATTAACTTTAAAATAAAATCATTTATTAAGAACATTCTCTTAATTATTACATTCTATAGAACAATTAGTATATTTTATTTGCGGAGGAGTCAGCAAAAAATGAGAGATTTGCCATGTGAGACCACGCAATTATTATTATTGGCATGATCTATGACCTGTTATAAAAGTTAATAAGAAGATATCTTTCAATTTTGTCTTTGGTAATTGACCACAATGCAATTGGCCCACCTTAGGCAAATGTGCCCAGACAGCTTGTCATTGGTAACATCTTTAACCACTCTCACGGCTTCACCTTAGCAACTTAGGTTTAATAGTCTAACTGACCTCTCGGGTCAAGGAGCAATAAAACTGGCGTCTTTTCGTCTGATGCATTGTTTGCTACTGCAGCAAAGCATAAATAATGAACATAAAACTATCCACCTAAATCTGGCGTGAACTCAATTCCTGCCCTTATTCTGTTCTCACATGTACGTCTGGCACTATAGACTATTGAAGTTAGACTTTCTAATATTATTCGGTTTGATATTATTGAACTTATTTTGAGATCTGTGGCACCTAGCAACGGCCATCTAAAATATATATGTGTGTGATTTAGGTATTAATTATAGTAAACTCATTATTTATCAGACGCCGCGCCGTCTTGCGGTAGGGAAACTTCAGACTAATGTACTATCATAATTTAACCATTCTTACATAAGTTGACAGTATATTTTCCGAGTTTTGAAGCAAAAAACCTCATTCCTCAGAATAAATTGTGCGTGAATATCCTTTTGACAAACTAACAAGCACGTACATCAAAGCTGAACAATGATTTTGCAAAAATAAAAAAACAATTACATTTTAAAATATTTTTGAAATATTTGACACAGACGTTTCCCCGCTTTTGTTAGATTTATTGCTCTGTATTATTCATCTTAAGGAATAAGAATAATTTTTGAAATTTAAACTTACTGCAATTATTTATTTACAGTTTTGATGCAAATGAATGTCTCGCTTAACGGAATATTTCTCTGAATAAAAATGGCAATTTCATTAACTTCGACTATATCTAGATGATTGGCCATATTTGTGGAAACAGTTAGGTATCAGACCATTAAGGAAATAGAAAGTAATTAATATGCAATTAGTTCACTTAATTAAAATGTTAATAACCTGCATCTGTAAATATTAAGCAACCCAATAGTGATCCCAATGAGAGTTTTCCCAAATCCACTCATTTTAGAAAGCGCTTTGTGGATTGGGACATGAGATTTCGTTGCAAACATTAATTACGTAGTTCTAGTTCATTTACAGTGGATGTCTTGATACCATTTTATAATAACAATGGTCATCCGTTATATTGTTTTACTGAATATAAATAATTTGAAATAAATATAAAATGAAAGATATGACTGATATATAAGACTGATATAAAATTTTTTAAATAAATATAGCCTGGAGAAATGGTCAATACGGTTCCTGATTGGTAAGTCGTCTGAAACAGGAAACATTTTTATGCGTGGAAAAGCGACTTAAGTCATAACGTTTAATGCTTCATAACTCGGTGAATTTTGGTCGTAAAAGGAATATTTGTTTTTATTTTGCATGAAATTGTATGAGTATGAATGTCCTAAATATAATTGGTAGGACCGGGAAACCGTATAAAAATTTATTTTTCGTATTTCTTTCAGAAATGCATTTATTGATGTAAACTTTTCCTAAGATAATAGATTTTAAAGCTTAAAACATTTTTGCAAATGGAAGTATATCTCTGTGACTAACGGTTGAGGAAATAGCCATTCGACCATCAAATGTTCGGATATCCATCAAATAGTCATCAAATGTTCGGAAGACTCTAACCCCCCCCCCCAATTTTCAAATGAAAAACAATTATCAAAAAATCGAAACCTTCAATAGTATTACATGAATAATCATTTATGTTATTTTTAATTAGAAAACGATTGACACAAACTTTGAAGCGCTAACACAAACCTGTCTTGAGTAACTGTAAATAAATGTATCAAAACAATCACATAAAATTAAAAAAGCATTAATTATAGAGAAATACTTTCACTTTTCATATGTATTACGCAATAAATTTATGAATATATATATATATATATATATAATCATATTATCACAATAATGGTATGGGGATGAGGGTATTAGTTGTATACATAAATCACAATTAAATTGGCATATATAAATAAATATATATCAAATGAAAAAGTAAACACGGCAAAAATGAGAAAATGCAGTAATAATTAGCTCAAGATTAAAGATCAATATATGGAGAACAACCAATTTAAATTACATAAAAAATGGCGTTTAGTTCGAAATTGCATTCTCGTCAGGACAGTCATACAATTCGAATTAAAACCGATGAAATAGCCAGTTTCTGACAATGGCGATAGTATTTGACTATGTACACCATTGGGACTGTCTACTGCCTAGGGGAAAGAGAAATAATAAATACCAAATGAATTAAAAACCAGAAATACAAAAAACAGAGATACAAACCCACAGGCACAGCCACCACGTGTAAGTCGAAATATTCACAGAAGAACATATGACAGAGCACTCTACATGTCTTAGCTAAAGCGAGTGGGCACCGGAATGAATATACTACTGAACTATACGAAAAATATATTTGAATGAAGACTTTCAAATATAGTCATCAATATAGGACTCAGGACAAGTGGACAGTAGTCTTAAAAAATAGTAAACAGTATCAGACTCAGGCCTTCTGGAAAACTAAATGATAAGAATGGGTGGACCTCAAAAAAAGGGGTTTTCCAATCCAGGATAAATAGTACAATTGTAAAAGTATTACGTGGTATAACTGAAATTATTAATAATATTATATTTGTAAATGCTTCCGTATAGTGGTAATTTTGAAATATGCGTTAAGATTATTGATGTGGGATTAGAAAGCCGATGTATTCGAAATAGCTGGTTTAAAATGATATTTCTAAACAATTGAATAGAATTACAAGATCGATATGATAGCAGCTTAATGATAGTGAAGTTATAAGAATCTTTTTAACATATAGATTGGTAACAACATGATTACGGATGGTATCTAAATTTAAGTCTAAATAATTTACAGATACGGATTGGCAAACACTAGGCTCATTAGGGATAAATTCCATGCTAGAGGGGTAAAAATCTATATTAATTGGATAGGAATTATCAATAATAATACAAATTAAGTCGTCAACATTTCGATATATAATATATGAATTAGAGAAAAATGACATTCATAATAATGAGGATATAAGTTAGCATGAATACTACTACTACAGCCCGCTTGAGGTACACTTTATGTTTGTATATTACCTTGGATGTTTGAAAATATATGTTATCTCCTTGGATAATAAAATTGCTGTATAACACAAAGTACAATAGCATAGGAAAATTTTTGACATTATAAGGAACATTATTGGAAGAGAGATAATCATGATAAAAAGATATAATAACTTTATATAAAACTTTAATATCAATATTATTAAATAGATCTTTAAAATCACATATGGAAACCAAGAATATGTGGAAGCTTGCTAAGGTGATTAACTAAATTAAAACTATTGTTCAAAATGAAATATCCTAAATTCTTAAATTTAAGAGATTCATAAATTCTATTTAAACAGTTTAGCAAGTACTTACTAGCAATAGTGGTGAAGGTATTATGTCCACAAATGACCGTTCTAAAACTGAGTGGAGATTTGTGGAATTTAGGAACCAAAGTAACACATGTACATTTTTAATATTTACAATTAATATTTAATTGTTTATATAATTTTAGCATTTTAGTTTTGATTTTGATGAACTGATTATTAATGGGTTTAAAAATATGATTATTATCAAAATTGTGATTATGAAGTAATTCTGTAACAGAGTAACATAATATTTTTTACAAATAATGGCATAATTATTGGAAGCTTTATCTACATAAGTTATGACAAAATGTTCTTGCAGTTCTTTGATAGCAGATAGGAGTTGTTTAAAATCATAACTAGGCTTCATAAATTTGATGTTTATAATAGCGTTTTTAAGGATATGTAAAGTAGTATACTTCCATAGATGGAATGCTTCAATAGGAATGGGATGTGAACAAGCTTGCAGGTATATGAATTTATCAAAATCAAAAGATGGAGATTGAAGAAGAAGTTTTGGATGATGGAAGAACGGAATGCGAAATTTATACCCTTTATTCATAATATCCCTATGTATATCTTCCTGACCTATACTGAGATACCCAGTAATAATGTGTCCATGAGATGAGTTGACATAAAGCGTAAGATCGTTATCGCTGCATACACATGATGTAAGACTATCGGAGTTTAATGACCTGGAAACTTCATTGTAATTGTAAATAGTTCTACCAATTGGTAAATTATATTTGAAAGATTTTTGTATTTTGATATCACTTACTGGTAACACGTGCTGATGTTTTGGAAATATATTATTATAGCTAAGAGTATTAAGAATAGGATGTTTAAAAGAAATTACACAGTAAGCTCTTTTAGTAATATTTTCTTTCAATTTATTTATTTTTTATTTTATTTCGTTTTATTTTTTTGTGCTTAAAATATGAAGCAAAATTTGTTATCACATGCAAATCCGAAAAATTTTGAATATTTATTTATCAAATGCCAGTTACATTGGCCGCTAGGCCATCAAACTTCTAGCTTGCCAGTGTCTTTCGAATCTACAAGAAAAATTGGATTAAATTTTGAATATTAATTCTAGAAAAGAAGGGATGGGTTATAATAAGCTTTCGTATCAATTTACTGTTACTAATAAAATCACTCTTTACATACAACTGATCAATCTATAAATGTGAAATGTTTATTACTGAAGTTGTTCTATATACGTATTTTACATTTTATATAAATTTCTTTAATCGTTTCTGAAAAATAGAGTGCAGTGAATATGTTGAGTGTAATATGTATCTCTTCGATATTCTGAAAACGGTAGCACTTTAAAAGATTAGAAGATTACACCAGTTTATAGTTTTCCCCTATTTTGTTAAAACTTTTTAAGGGACATCTGATGTTGAAGATATAAATATTTCTACAATGTTTTAAATTTACAGATAAAATATAGTTTTAAAAGTACGGTTAAAAATATTCAAATGAATGAATTTTCGAAAGATAAAATTAGTTTGATGTTTATAGATTTTGCCCTATTTTGTTAAATCTCTTTATGGAATCGTCTGATGCTCTGACCAATTTTTACTTTCCCTGCAATACATGATAATGTATAAGGAAAGTATTGGAATCATGTCGAAAATTGTAACTCGAATTTTCGACGGATCAACACGTTTCGAGACCTCTAGAATACGAAAAAACTATTTTTAGCGTGACGTCTGTATGTGTGTCTGTCTGTGTGTCTGTGCAATGTATGTATCCACTCTAACTCAAAAACTTACGCACCGAGTTTCATAAAATTTGGCAGGTAAGTCACGTGGGTATGACCCTAGTGTTGATTAGTTTTTGGTACGATTCGTAAAAACTGAACCCGCCTTTTTTTGCGAAATGGTCCGTAAAAATTTCATGTATCCACTCTAACTAAAATACTAATTGAACAAATTTCACAAAATTTGGTAGATAAGTTACATGTACGATACTCTGGTGCTGATCAGATTTTGGTATTAATCGGAAAAGAACAACCTGCCTTTCTTAAGAAATGGCCCTCAAAAATCGCAAAATCTAAAAAAAAGCTACGTATATTCAAATATATCAAATAAATGCTTGTTTTATACGTAATTTTTGATGAGGAAAATAATAAGAACAACTTTATTACTCTAGGGCTAACCATTCTCGAGATATTTGAAATTTTTTGCATTTAGTTATGCCACTTTTAGAAAAATGTCTAATTACCAAATAAAAACAGAAATTGAATGAAAAATGCAAATTTAGTGTTATTTTGTGCAATTAAACTCAATTTAATGAATTAATAAAGAAATAAAAAAAATCAATTTGAGTCCGCAGGGAAAATCATGTGCTGCCCACATCAGACTTTTACTTTCCCTGCAATACATGGTAATGTATAGGGAAAGTATTGGAATCATGCCGAAAATCGCAACTCGAGATTTTGACGGATCTACACGTTTCGAGACCTCTAGAATAAGAAAAAACTATTTTTAGCGTGACGTCTGTGTGTGAGTGTCTGTGTGTGTGTCTGTCTGTGCGTGTGTGTGTGTCTGTGTATCTGTCTGTGTGTCTGTCTGTGCAGATTTTGTATCCACTCTAAATAAAAAACTAATTAATCGAATTTCATAAAATTTGGTAGATCAGTCACTTGTGGGAGAATCTGGTCCTGATTAGTTTTGGGTACATTTTGGGATAAAAGAATCCGCCTTTTTTTGCGAAATGGACCGCAAATACTTGTATCCGCTCTAGGGGAAAATCTAATGGACCGAATTTCACAAAATTTTGGTAGATAAGTCCCTTGTGGGATACTCTGGTGCAGATTAGATTGTGCTATGATTCGGAAAAAAATAACCTGACTTTTTTTGCAAAATGGCCCGCAAAAACGACAAAATCTGAAATAAAAAACGACGTCTTTTGAAATATATCCAGGAAATGCTTGTTTTATACGTAATTTTTAACAAAGAAGAGAATAAGACCAACCCCATTACACTAGGAATAGCCGTTCTCGAGATATTTTCGTTTTTTCGTTTTTTCTCTACGTCACCTTTGAAAATGAGTCCAGTTACCAAATGAGAATAAAAGAATTAAAAGTGAATTAAATTTATTTAAAATAAAGATAATGTGTATATAAGTCTGCAGGGAAAGTTATGTGCTGCCCACATCAGTTTTTTTACTTTCCCTGAAATACATGCTAATGTATAGGGAAAGTATTGGAATCATGTCGAAAATCGCAATTTGAGTTTTTGACGGATCTATACGTTTCAAGACCTCTAGAATGCTAAAAAAACATTTTTAGCGTGACGTCTGTGTGTGTGTCTGTCTAACTGTGTGTCTGTGCGTCCGTTTGTGCAGATTTTGTATCCACTCTAACTAAAAAATTAATGGATCGAATTTCACAATATTTGGTAGGTAAGTCACTTGTGGGCAAATCTGGTGCTGATCAGTTTTGGGTACGCTTCGGGATGAAAGAACCCGCCTATTTTTCGAAATGGCCCGCAAAAGCTTATATCCACTCTAACTGAAAAACTAATGGACTGAATTTCACAAAATTCGGTAGATAAGTCGCTTGAGGGTCACCTTGATGATTAGATTTTGGTACGATTCGAAAAAAATAACCTGCCTCTTTTTGCAAAATGGCCTGCAAAAATCAACAAAATCTAAACTAAAGAACTACGTATGCTCAAATATATCCATTAAATGCTTGTTTAATACGTAATATTTAACGAAAAAAATAATAAGACTAACCCCGTTACACTGGGACTAGCTGTTCTCGAGATATTTTAGTTTTTTTTATTTTACGCGATCTTTGAAAATAAATCCGGTTACCGAATGAGAACGAAAATTGAATTAAAAGTGGAATAAATTTAATTAAAATAATGAGAACGTGGATATAAGTCTGCAGGGAAAGTCCTGTGCTGCCCACATCTGATTTTTACTTTTCCTGCAATACATGGGAATGTATAGGGAAAGTATTGGAATCATGTCGAAAATCACAACTCGAGTTTTCGATGGATCTACACGTTTCGAGACCTCTAGAATACAAAAAACTATTTTTAGCGTGACGTATGTGTGTGTGTGTCTGTCTGTCTGTGTATCTGAGCAATATATGTATCCACTCTAACTCAAAAACTAATGAACCGAATTTCATAAAATTTGGTAGCTAATTGGCTTGGATTTGACACTGGTGCTGATTAGCTTTTGGTACGATTCGTAAAAGCAGAACCCGCCTGTTTTGTGAAATGGCCCGTAAAACTTTCATTTCTCCTCTCTAGCTAAAATACTAATTGACCAAATTTAACGAAATTTGGTAAATAAGTTGCTTGTGGGATATTCTGGGGTTAATTAGATTTTGGTACGATTCGGCAATGCACAAACTGCCTTTTTTTACGAAATGCCCCCTTAAAAATTGCAAAAATCTAAAAAAATAGACTACGTATGCTGAAATGTATCAATTAAATTTTTGATTTATACGCAATTTTTGACGAGGAAAAGAATCTAACAGACTATCATACTTTAGGACTAATCGTTCTCAAGATATTTGAGATTTCTTGTATTTTTGTTACGCCGCTATCAGAAAAATTTCCAGTTACCAAATAAAAACAAAAATTGAATTAAAAATGCAAATTTAGTGTTATTTGGTGCAATTAATCTCAATCTAATGAATTATTAAAAAAATATAAAAATATATGAATTTAAGTTTGTAGGGAATGTCATGTGCTGCCGACATCAGATTTTTAAATTTACAAATAAAATATAGGTTCCTACAGTATGCTTTAAAGCATCTATTTAATCTAAATATTAAAGCTTTGTTACCTTTATCATCTAGATTTTAGAGTTTAATACTGATTGATGAGAAACATCATACAAATATAAGTACGTTTAAACTTTATATATTTAAACGATATACGTTTAAACGTTATATGTTTAAACGTTATACGTTCTGGGCCGGAATATTCTAGTGGTAATGGCCTGTGGATTGCTCACGATGATCCAGAGTTTGATCCTCGACGCCGCCCAAAACTATCCCCTTGTCTACCCGATGAGCACAATACATCTGAAGGTTCAAAAGTCCTTCTCAGATATGACGGATCAGAGGAAAGAAGGACCGCTCTATCTGTGGCTGCCATCCTCACCGAGCATGTAACTGTTGCTTAAGAATTGTAGCTGGATTGTATTTCTAAATTGTGTAAAAATAAAAGTAACACACAATGTAAAGAAATATCTATATCCATCACAAACAGAATAATACGACTGTAATGTTAGATGAAAAAGAGGCGCAATGAAAAAAAAAACTGAAATATTTACTATTTGACTGTAAGTCCTGTAAGAGAGAGCAGTTTCCCTTCTAAGACTGCGCAGTGGGGTCGCTTGTTTAGAATTCGTATTTCTCAAAATATGCAGGATTATTTAAAATATACAATATATCATACAAGATTATTTAATATATGCAAAATATAATACATGTTTATTTTAAAAAAATGTTTCACTATTGATTTTTCAATTTTAAGCCTTCACTTACTTAGCGTAAATCACAAATAAAATTTCTCATTTCATAAAATGAGTATGCTTTGTGTCATCCCTCTTGATAATTTTTGCATTGAATTCAGTCTTCTGTTGGTGGATCAATATAATTTTGCCTGGCAACCATTAAACACTGATTTACCAGAATGAATCAAAGGCTTGCTGGACCTTGACTGATCTTAATCAATTTCGTGATCTCTATGTCTGCGCTTCACTGGCTTGCGAGGAAAGGAAGCTGTTTGTTTCGCAGTACGATTAATTTATTTTTAAATGGGCTTAGACAGAGTCATTTTCTCATACAATTTTTCCTTCAGTGGCTTACCAGTAGGTAACCCATAAAATATATCATTTAAATTATTGCAATAATCAGAGTAAGCTCTTTATAAAACGTTGATTTGAAACGACCAAATAGGAAACGCTCCATTCACAAAGAGACGACTCATGAAGGACAAGACTGGAATCAATGAGTTTTTAATTTTCATCTTTAGATATTCTTTCCTTAACGTTGTGTAACATTTCTGTGAAAATGAGATTTTTTTCATTCCTCTTCTTTTACTACCCCATCTTAACAAAATATATGATATATTAAATAAACTATCTGTTTTATATTAATAACTAAATTATATTCATTATAATATTTTTATATTGCATTTATTATAATTTATATTTATATTATGGATAAGTGTATAGGTCTAAAAAGGAAAGGTTATAAGTTACAGATAATAAGCACATACATATAATAAGTTGTAAATTACACATTACACTTATTAATTTATTTTGTAACACTAAAAATATGCAATAAAGGATATTTAAATTACGATAGTCAATATGTTGCCGTGAAAATGTGCGCACTGTAATGGTGATCACTCTTACCCAAGATATGCTCTCTAAACAATTTATTCAAATAGTACATTTAGGGTTACTTGACGTATTCATGGTAAATACTTAGCTAATATATAGATAATGTTCCAACGAAAAGGATACATTTCTATCAGTGAACATTTTTAGATACTATAGGAACCAAATGGAAAACTCTAAAAATCAGCCAGAAACCAAACTATCTCCTTCATTAGCTATAACAAAAAGCAGTACAATGACTGATTTCTTTCCATCATACAATGGCTTCTCGTCACGGTAAGCATACGTCTGCCATCTATTGGCACTCACTGACATTAAGTTGTTCGCACTCTTACACGATGCACACTCTTACACGTTGTGCATTTCTGTCCCTGCTCACAATACACCCCTTTAGTACTGATCATAGTTATTATAATTCCCTTACAACATTCTGTTTGAGTGCAACTGCGAACATTTGTTTGTGTTATTATGCATTTTCATGACATGCGCTGGTAACATAAGTCAAAAGCACATATGAACATTTTTCTGCAGTCTGCAAACGTCTAAATCTGGTTAACTCGTTCATGGTTTTTAATTCTCACTGTTATTTCCGTCCAGTCGTATTTGTATAACGCAGGTAAATCCGAGATTTAGTTCTATCAGTTATGAAAATACTCGTTAAAAGTAAAATTGCAACACAATGAAGGAATGTACGTACCCATATGCAAATCACAGTAAAGGTAGAAGTGAGAGTCATGTGCAAATGATTAAAGGAACAAACACAGATATACAAAAGAAACGTGTTAATTCAGTAAATAATATGGCCCCCATGAGCAGCTCGGTAAACGGTGAGGCAATTAATGTTGCCTGAGCTAATCCTTGCCAAGCAGCGTCCAATGAACCATGCACATCGTTTACGACATATAGTGGTGATCTCCGGGGCACTTGACGTCCGATGAGGGCCCACGCCTGTTCAATGGAGGAGATATCCGACGAGGCTGTCGGCCAGGAAAGAATGTGAATTCCATTCAGGCTGTTGAGAGTTCGTCGTGCTGTGTAGCATTAGCCTGATGGAACACTGTGCCGGAGACGGCCTGCACTAGTGGCAGAACCACAAGCGTCACAAATTGTGTGACGTATCGGTCAGATGTCAGATTACCTGCAATGTGCACTAGAGCTATCCGCTGATAGAACATGATGCCACTCCAAACCATGATGGTCAGAGTGGGGCCGCTCGGTGATATGGGCTGCAAGTGACGTTCCCCGGGAAGCCGCCACAACCGTCCATGGCTATAATTTCTCCACAGTCAGAAGCGAGATTCATACATAAATAAAACCCGATGCCATTCATTGATTTAGTTGCGATACCAGACCATACGTGCATCCCTGTGTCGAGCGCTCTATAAAACCCCAGTGGCTGCTGTGCTTCACGCAACCTGTTGCTAATGGTTTGGATGCACGCAGGTGCAACCGTTGATGGTGATAGTCTGTTTCGGATGTCACTTGCCGTTGCGAATGGTTCTTGACGAGCCGTTCGGCGAATCTGCTGGTCAGTTACGCTCTGCCGTGCACCGGTTCGATTCACTCCCTCTCCGGCGTATTCTCGGATGTCCATGTGTCCAGCGTGCTACACACCGCTGGATGGTACCCACGTCGTGCCCAACACGTGTGATAATTGCACTCATCAACAAATCCAAGTCACACAACTCCAGGATACAGTCTCGTTCCCCAGCCATTAGCTGTTGGTATACAGCTCCTTGAGGTCTTCGAGGCATCGCTTCATCTAAAATTCGGTTACTGCAAATCATCGCTGATAGCATTTACCGGACGAACCGTCTATGGTCTTTATCTCTCGAAATTGGGTGTCACCTGACCCGATACTTACGAAAACTCAATTATTTGCATATTACTCTATCTTTTACCGGTACTATGATTTGAATATGGGTACGTTCATTCTTTCATGGTGTTGCAATTTCACTTTTGACAAGTGTAGTATTAAACTTAAATATAAGTTTGCTTTAAATGTAAAGCAAACTGCTTTAAATGTAAGCTCTCTACTTTAATCCGAAATTTAAACCATGCTGCTGTGTTTCTGAAGACTTCAAAATAAACCGTATGGCCACTGGTGGAAAAGCAGGATATAATATCTCTACTTACCATAAGATCAAATTTATTTATATATATTTTTTGATTCGTTAATATTTGTTTAACAGGAAACAAATACACTTTCCAAAATTTTGAACAAAGGAAATATATCTGAAGTAAATCTTTTAATTTGTGCTTGTATATAATGGTGCTATAGCTAATTTGTTGAAGTGGTTCAAAATATCTCAAGTATATAAATATATTACCTTGAGCTTGTCAATTCGTGTAATTGATTCAAATTTGAACATAACATATCTAACACTGCATGTAGCTTTGTGTGAGAATACAATTATTTGTACTTCTACTTAAAAGCATACATACACATTGGTGAAATCAATTGTGTGATGGGTATCAGGTCATAAAAAAACAAGTTCCAATGAAAATTTTAAATGATATATCAGATCATGATATACAGATATATCAGCTCTATCTTTCATGAGACCTGCTGCATGAAAAACATGGAATATTCAAATTATATGTTTAAAAATCTCAATAAATAATTCCGAGACATAATTTATTTTCAAAGTAGTTTATAAATCGTTTTCCATTTGATTTATGAATCGTTTAAAGAAATATAATTTGTATGCAAATATACACGATTTGAAATAGAATACTTTGCCTGTTTTAAGTTTGAGATCTGTTTTTTTATATGTGTAATAATAATCAAAGCATTTTAAGGAATAATTCAAATAATGCAATTACGCACAAATTAATACAACTAAACAGCATACAGCTATTAAGGGATACGTTGGAACCACTTTTTCACAATAAATAGAATAGCATATTTAAAGTCAAAATAACGAAATGGGCACATATTGAAGAAAAAAGGATATATATATACACTGGCTTGCAAAAGTTAAGCAAGAACATAACAAGAATATAAACCAAAGAAGATAAGAAAATAAACCAAAATGACAATGAAAAGCTTTGATCAACTCAAAATTGTACGTGAAGGTAGCAAATGTATTTATGCATTAAAGAAAACAAGTAATATGTACAAAGATGAAAATATAGTTGCTTTTCGTAAGTTATATGATGACGTCACACTTGGGTCATTAACAAAATTATGTTTAAAGGCAAACAAACCAAACAAAATTTACATTTGGTATGTGACTACGCCGGACCTTCACACAATACAACGATTTTCCATGCTTTCAATGAAGTGATCAACCATCGCAGTTGCGAGAAAATGCTATTCCTCCAAAAGGGCATTTTCAACACTCTGAGTCTGGCTGGAGGATGTAAACGTGCAGAGACAGTACGACCGATAGCATCCCAAAGGTTTTGAATGGGGCTAAGGTCGAGGGAATACGTCGGTCACATGCTCTCACATTCCAGATATTCGTCAACAATGTTAGCTCAATGGGGACGGGCATCTGTGCCCGGTATCATCCTTATATTATCCATAAGGGAGAAATCAGGACCAACTGCTGCAGCGTAGAGTCTCACAATGGGGCCGCCTTTAACCGCCGTTAAAGATGTGTATTGTGCAGCTCTGTGCGATATCCCCTTTAAATTCCAGCCCACACCATGACGCTGCCACCTCTGCATGCTTGATGTTCGATGATGTTCTTGGCGTGATTGCGTGTGTCCCATTCTTTCCACACCCTTACAAGCTTATCATCATATTCCATGGCAAAGCTGGACTCGTCCGTGAACAGGACATTGCACCAATCTGAGACAATCCAATTGACATGTTGACGACACCAATTTAATCTTGCCCATCTGGCTTGGACGGTTAGTGGAACACAAAAACGTGGTACTCGAGCGTACAGGCCCTCTATGTGGAGCCTTTGGCCCACAGTACTGGCGGATATTGTCTTATCAAGTGCCTCTGCAACCATGGATGTAACAGTTGTGGAGGTCGATCGTCGATTCCGCTTGGCTACTCTAGCAATATACCGAGCATCAGAGATGGTGATATCACTTGGACGTCCGAGCACATGTCTCTGGAGAACTGTTTAACTTGTTTGGAACTGTTCCCATAATCGAGAAATTTCCGATTGATCTACGCCAAAGAAAATAGCGACATCTTTGATTGACTGCCCTACTTGAATCCGTCCAACAGCGCGACAGCGCTCACTATCTGTCAACCGTCTTCTTTCAGCCACAGAATCACGAATATCATCAAAAATATTCCCACAAAAGCGATAAACACTTCGTATCAGCATTTAAATGCACATCCTCAAACCCTTCGGAATGCTGGCGTCTTCAACGAATACCTAATTAGCATACATCCGGACAGCCAATTGTGATTGGTAACGTACGATATTGGCATACTGTCGTATATATCCGCAGCGACTTTCAGCCACTCAAATTTATATATATATATATATATATATATATATATATATATATATAACCGAACAGGAATTAACAGCATTGTGAGATAGGATAGCCAATGTCAAAGATGAATAAAGAAATACACCAACCAAGAAAGAGCTGACACAGGAGTTTGGACTGTCCCCCAAAGCAAAAGGGATTTTCCAACAGAACGACACAATCTCGTCCTGTTAGGACATTTTTCTCAATAGTATTTCCCTGTTTCGGATTGTTTGGGCTGTTACTTTATTCTTCTGTTTGATTGGCTGTAACAACGGCAGTGTTAATTCATAACGTGCTTTTATATATCCCTATGTTTCTTCTACCCATATCGTCTCTTCATTTCGGGTCTGTTGGTCTGACTTCCACTGAAGAAAGGGATCCAACATATTCTCGAAATAGTTGCATGCTACATTATTTTATTAGGTTGTGCTTAATTATTTGTGCGTTATTTGATATTGTCCTTATTCTTTGAATAAAGTGTTTTTACTTGTTGAAAGCAAATTTTGCCACACTTACGAATTTCTGGAAATTAGAACTTGATCAGATTTAAAAGTAGAGGAAATGGATTGTACGTCCTTCAGACATTCCTTTAAAACTAATTAAAAATATCTTGCAGCAAAGGCGTAAAGAAATGAATATATTTGAATATTTGAGAAATGGAGTTCATGGCATAGCAATACATTAATTACCGCTGAAAGGAAGAAGAAAGCATATTTAACAATGCATCGTATTTTACTTGCCTAAATTGTAATTTCTTTAATTAAAATATTAAGTGCTTTCTCCCAAAAGTTTAAGGTAATGAAATTTGGGAATTTTCATTCAATTACGTGTTGCTTATATTATTATTGAGGTCTAAGTATAAATCCAATCAATATACTTGATTTATTTACTCTGCCTGTTTAAATCTAGATATACTACTTGAGTATTTAATCAGTGTTATTTTCATTACATTTAGATATACTCTTTATGTATTCATTCAATGATAATTTACTTATAGTCAGATTTACTACTTCTAATCTATGAGAGCAGGTTTCACGTAGACATGTTTGTATGTGGATTTTTTATATCTAGCAGACCAGACAATTGCACTAGACTGGAAGTCGCCAATGTATTGCAGCCCTGACCCGAGAGGACAGCAATGCCATAAATAAGGGGGCTTCAAGTACGTACAGGTTTGGTCGAGACAGTGCAGTTAATGGAGGCTGAAGACAAACCATAGAATTGGTTAAAATATTAACCAATAAGGAAGTGTTATCTCGTCACCCAGAGGGCAACCAATAGTCACTGAAGAGACGTATCAGACCTCAGGGAAAACGAGGTGGTAGCCGGTAGAAGGTTCTACATAGCTACGACAGAGACAAAAATACAGTAACCGCATCGACTACCACAGTAAGAGGCGACTGCAATGATGAGAACATTTGCAGATAACAGAGATGATGTAACAGTTAGAGAGAATAGTTGGATGTAAAGCAGTTACAGTCTATTTTGACTCTGACTAGTGATAAAAATTTTATTGTTCATATGTTCAACATTTGAAAAATAAAATATTACCAGTCAAACTAAAATCAGTAAATAAAAAAGAAAATCATTCTATATGCATTTACGCCTACTATGTATACGTTTACATTGTCTGAAATTTTAAATATTTATTTGACCCGGCTAAACAGTGCAACAGGTCATATACTACCCAGACGTCGAGTGAACAGGTTCAAAATGTTGTTTAATAGAATGTGAGTAAAACCTGATTCTGTAATTTTTATATTCAGAGTAACGGTGCAAATTGAATTTCCATATACAGTATGAATCCCTTTCCTTATGTTCTCTGTTGCTTTACATGCATAGCTTTATTTCTGAAACATTGCGTTCGCCCAGCGAGGCCTGACTCAATTAAAAAATATACCCATGTCCTTATCTACTCAAAGCTGTCTTAAGAAAAATGCAGTTCGACCCAACTCACAAGTCTGCATGGGCAAAAACCGGTAGCTCAACCCCAAGCACGAAATACACAACCTACTTATATTTTCATACCTGAAATCAACTACACTAGTTTAGGGTGGGGTCCAACCGCCTATTCTATTTTTCAAATAGATAGACTCTGAAATGCAATCAAGTATTTAATTATACGGTCAGACCTGTACAGAAGGTCTTGTTGCCATCCATCAGGCAGGATTTTCTTTCAATTGTTAAAGATATGCCAAGTATCATTTTATAGATATCTTATAAGAAAAAAATCGATGGGTTATAGTTAGCATAAATGGCATAAGTAACGGATTTATTAAAGTGAAATAATATCATCTTTAAATTAGGAGGAGGCAATTTTGAAGTTATATCTTAGTCTAGATGGCCCACTTCGCAAAGCTGCTAATTCGATTGAAAAATATGAATTCTCCCCCGAAAAGACTTCAAACACTACAGAAAGTTAATCATTTCTTAGCTAGTTTCCTTTAAACAGAGGAAACATATTCATTCTCTAAAATAACAGAGTAAATTCTACAAAAATGAAAATGTGTGTGTTGTGAATTGCGTGATATAACAATATGCTTATTTACGCTAAAGAAGAGAAATATTAATCTTAATATGGCACGTAATTTAATTGTATAAAGCGCTAATGCTTTAATTAAAAGATTAGTGCGAGTTCTTCCAAAGTAATGCGATAATGAAATTTGGGAATTGTGCCTCCAATTTTCATCTCATTACATACCGTTAATATCATTGGGGTCTTTAACTGTCAATCCAGTCTGTATGCGTGATTAATTTCCTTTGTCTTATCTTTATTTTCAGACGTACTGCTTGGTTATATACATTTAATCCATTCTTCAAACATTTGTCTGAAACTTAGTTGTAAAAGACAAAAAACCTAATTCAAATCAAATGTAGCAAAATATTGCAAAATATATAGATCGACATCTAAGAATATTACTGTTTAATATCAGGTATATCTTAGTGGTAGATACATATATAAATACTTTGTATTTATATATATATATATATATATATCTATATATATATATATACATTCCTTTATTCACTTCTATTTTCTGTATCAAGGAAGAAAGTGTCACTGTGTTTATCAAACAGGCGTACAAAGTTAACAAAACGCAAACTGTCCCATTAATTGTTGAGTTTCCTCCAAGAAAGTTGCTTAGGTAAATGTACGTAATCAAGTTAAAAGATCTTTCCAGAAATAAAGATTTAGTAGCTTCGGTGGAGAACATTTTCTTGCAAAAATGTGTTTTAGTTTTGCCAAAGTTATTGGATCTGCCCTTTATAGTGTATTTTTGTTCCTTTTTATTTTTATACTAGAAATAGTGAACATATTTATAGTAATCAATGAAAATGCAGTTAAAATAATGTATAAGTCTCTATATTTAATGAAGTTTTTCTTCTTAACCATAAATTTGAAGGAAATTTGCATTTTAATTGTTATATAAAATAAGATGTTTGTGTGTATTTGTGTGTATCTTTCAAACTCTTTTTTTGTCTGTGTTGTCTGTAGCGGAAAATCGAAGTTTTAGATGGTGGTACAAATGTACAACATGTCCCCTGTCGATATGACATGGTGAGATTGTTTTTCTGAAAATTCTAATTAGTTTATAATTATTTTATGTTGAGGCAAAATTTTGAGAGATTTTCACACAAATGAGTTCTTTATTGGTCAAAACTATTTTCCCTTTGGAAAGACCGAACAAATAACTTTCAAACGATTTTTAAACCGAATTCATAAGATATAAATGCTTCCATATCTATTTATATATTTTTAATCCATGATAATGGGCATGTTATATTTCTCTGTTGAAGCAGGATTTTGAGAGATTTTCTTTACCGATGGAAAATATTATCAGAGTTTACACTTTGACATCATCGGAAAGACCGAAGTATTAACTTTCAAACGATTTTAAAACCGAATCAATAAGATAACTGCTTCCATATCTATGTATTTACTTTTAAATACATGAAAATGGGCATGTTATATTTTTATGTTGAAGCACTATTTTGAGAGATTTTTACACAAATGTGTTCTTTATCTATCGAAAATATTATCACAGATTTTCCACTTTGACATCATCGGAAAGGCAGACAGAAGAACTAACTTTCAAACAATTTTTAAACCGAATCTATGCTGTAATTGTTTCCGAATCTATTTATTTATTTGTAAATACATGAAAATTTGCATGTTATACTGTTATGTTAAAGAAGAATTTTGAGAAATTTTCCCACAAATGAGTTCTTTACCGATCGAAAATATTATCACAGAGTTTCCACGTTGACATCATCTGAAAGACCGAAGAACTAAGTTTCAAAGAATTTTAAACCGAATCCATGTGATAATTATTTGCTCATTTTATTGCTTCCGTATATTTTTATTTATTTTTAAATACATGGAAATTGTCCCGCTATATTTTTACTTTCTCTGTAATACATGGTAATGTATAGATCAAATATTGGAATCATGTCGAAAAGACCAACTTTGGTTTTCGACGAATCTACATGTTTGGGGACCTCTAGAATACGAAAAAAAATATTTTGCATGACGTATGTGTGTGTGTGTGTGTGTCTGTCTGTCTGTGAAATGTATGTATCAAATCTAACTAAAAAGCTAATTGACAGAATGTCATTGACCCAGATTTTAGTACAATTGGGAATAAAAAAACCTGCATGTTTCGACGAAATGGCCTGCTAAAAATTGTCCTTAACCACTCTAGCTGAAAAACTAGTAGACCAAATTTCACAAAATTTGGCAGATAAGTCACTTGGTGGTTACCCTGGTGCTCATTATATTTTAGTATGACTCGGAAAAAATAACGGCCTTTTTTGTGAAATGGCCCACCCAATTTTTTTAAATATATAATAAAAGACTACGCATGCTCAAATATATTAATTAGATTATTGTTTTGTACGTGATTGTTGATGATAATAAGAATAAGACCAACCCCATTACTTTAGAACTATTCGTTCTCGGGATTTTTTATTTGTTTTCGCTACGTCACCTTTGTATTCTAGTTACTAAATCAAATCGAAAATTGAATTAAAGTGCAAATTCTGTGTAATGTAAAATAATTATGTGTGTTATTTAGTGCAATCAAACTCAATTTATTGAATAAATAAAAATAATGTGAGTATGAGCTGCAGGGAAAACCATGTGCTGCCCACATCAGATTTTTGACTTTTGTATTTTGCCACATCCGACAAAGAAAGATTCGCACAATTGCATAGCTTATCAAATATGAGGTTAACAATCATTTTTCTGATTTTCGCTTACTTTTCATTTTCAACCAAAATCATAAACATTTATATTTTCGATTGATATTTGCATATAGTAATTGATATTTGCATATAATAAACACATACTAGAATTATCATAAATTACAGATAAGTACATGAATAGCCAAACGAAAATAATTCAATAACCCATGTACATAAATAAATCAGGTCAATACATAAATATGACGCTAGTGGCGAAGCACTAGATTTCTGAAAATTGACATAAGGGTTTAATACACATATAGTTGAGAATGAGACGCCAGCAAAATTAAGGATTGGAACAGAATTGCAGTTATAAATATATTATTGATAAATATACATAATAAGGATTTCCGAAATATTAAGGAGGTTCTTCCAAATATTAAGTAGTTTTATAAAAATTAGAGGTTAATGTGTCATTAATAACTTATTGTATTAGACCAGTGGACAGTTTATTTTAATATCACTAACATGTTCAAATAATTGTCGGTTACAGTGTCGGTATTCGTTTATCTGAACATGCAATGAATTTTCTCTGTTGTGTACCCTGAACTCGCAAAAGTATTATCACACCACGGATCTCCATATTTGACAATGTTAGCAAAAATGCCGTCGATTTTATATTTTTATTAAACAATGTGTCTGACATATCTTTTCCTGTTTTGACGCGGAAAATAAACAGAAATATGATTAATCCATTCCATCATCCCACATCCATTCAATACTGAATTGCAATCGTGTGGCAGGCTTAGTTACGCTGTTGTATGTGTAATACCTTGTTTCAAAGCATAGCTAGTGTGAATATGGCATTAACTCAGCAGGATAAAGCCCAGCCACATACAGTAAGATCTCAAGATACAGTTTACAAAGTACCAACATGTATTCGCCCTGTCCCAATCAGAAATGACTGGTACAATATCTGATGTCTTTTACAGGCTCTAAACAGAGAATCTTATTCAACAGGTTGAATTATGATTCAACTCTATATAACTTTTTTAATAAGCATAGATATCATTATTCTAAGCGTGTGTGTGACATGTGTGAATCAGTGCCAAGGTGAATGGCGAAACAAATTGATGCCAAAGGAAGAGCCCTTTGGTATTAATTTGGTCACGTAAGTTAATTTTTGCATGACAAATATCTTATTTTGCTCTGGGAACTTTATCATGTGTTATTCACTACTCAGCCTTTGTGTTTTCTAAAGTTTTCATGTTAATTTCATTTATAGTTTTACAATTTGAATTTAACTAAGTAAATATTCTATATGTTTCTTAGTGGGACGTTACAATTTCATTATGTTACATATAACATTTAACGATCTCTAAAATAATATAAGTGTATATGAAAGTAATATTTTTTTAAGACACTAATATCGCGATACATTTTTAATAATTTATAGTTTGAGTTACTAAGATTACAAAAAACTGAGACGGAAAATTTCTTTTCTGCATTTCTTTCTGCGATGTGAAACAATTCTACAGACAGCTGCTATGCAAAGAAATATCAGCAGTGTTGGATATTGTTTTGTATCCATAAAAACAGATGTATGGTATGGTCGTGAATTGCTTTTCTCCATTTCCTAATGCAACTCAGATGATGAGTAGAGACAAAATATCACACATTTCATAAATATTTTTGTATTCTTTGAAGAAGTTGCCGCCGGTTGTTCAACTTTCGCGTACATTTCATTTAGGTCCCCTCTTATAAAATGAAAAAGTGCTACTGATCGTGAAAAAAAAAACGTAATTAAGTGTAAAATGTACAATAAATACAACACAATCAATATTTGAATTTTTTTTAAATTTTAATTGATCTAAAAAATGAAATATGTGATATTTATCTGATTATGTATATACATTCAGGAAAACTGGGATATTATTAAATACAGATTTAAATAGTTGACGAAAACTACACATCGTCCTGAAATCAAATATTTCATATTGGAGAAGAAAAATGTCGGTTAAACTAACAATTTTACAATGAGATTTTTAAAGTTATGAATATTTTAGAATACTACATTTCATTTTCTCTTTTTAACACTAAAAAAACTTTCCGACAAAGCTGAGAAGCAAACCTTGGCCTTGTCGATTGCGACAAGTATGCTACCCATTATACCTTTCTACTATTGCAATTAATTAATTAAATTACTTTAAAGGAAATATTGTTTATCTTTAAATAAAGAAAATACATTATTTAAAAGTCCTTAAGAACCCAAAATGCTTTAATGAGAGATATCCGAGTGGAAATGTTAAGTCCATCTACAATACAGTGATTATGCCCAATCGTATAAAAGTGGCTGCAAATTCACTAGCGGATGATTCAAGAATTTAAGAACACTAATTCCGCAAAAGATCTAGAAAGTTAGAATATGTAAATTTCAAAGTTGTACAGAATCGAACAATTAGTAGAAATTAACATTAAATCCGTTACAAAAAGCATTTATTTAGCACAGGATGGTTTTAAAAGATTTGCTGTTTTATTCAGGATTCAATGATACATTTGACAGTCTTATATGTGCAAGAATCTAGTGCATGTTCAAAATGCTCTCCTATTAATGACAGTATACATTTCAATTAAAAAAAAAATGATCGCAAAGTGTGAGAAGCATTACAGGTGGTACAGCATTAAGCAATTAATAAAGTATAGAGGGTAATTATTACCCTCCATATGTACTATTTTGTGCGTTTCTGATGCCGATTCATACCCATTAGATAATTGTAGCAAGAAAGTGAAATCACCAACTTGGCAGTGCCGGGATTTGATCCCAGCGCCAAAGCGATGTTGGCTTGTATCATATCGTTGAATTAAAGACATGTCCAGATCAAGGTATTTAATACTACCCTATGGGCGTTCCCTAAAGTATTCCCCCTCCCAGTGAGTTTCGTCGAAACCAAACGAAATTGTCACTGGGTTGCAGATGTGGCGACGAGCTTCTAACTTGAAGTGAAGTAGTTGTTACAAGCGGCCTCGTAGTGAGTCACAAAGCCCGATGACTTTCGGTGAGTCGACGTCAGAGAATCTTAGAAGATCAAGAAAGTGAGGTAAAACCATCTCATGGAGATTACATTTATGCAATGCATATATAATATTCCGGAAACAGAATAACTGGAAATAAATGTACGAAGGATGCTTCGTGCTCGTCTCCGTGGTTACCAATGTAGCGAGAAAGTGAAAACAACAAATTGGCGGTGCAGGGATTTGAACCCGGGGCCAAAGCGTGGTAGGTCAGTATCATAGTATTGAGCTAAAGACGTCTCCAACTCAAAGCATTTAATACTGCCTTATGAGAGTTCGCTACACAATGTATTACAACGTTATAATTGGCATATGTTTTCTACCTTAATTTATTGCCGCGTTCCTGGTCCTAACTTTTTTAATTCTGTACTAAGCGCTTTGCAATCACTTTTAATCCATGAGGATTGTCACTTTACTATGGATAAACCAAACGTATACCCTTAAGAACCTTCTCATTCTAAAGTTATTTGAGTACTTAAACTTTGATAGGAACCCTGCAGAAAGACTTTTATTGGAACCCTGTATAAGGACTTTAATAGGAATCCTTTTTAAAGACTTTGAAATGGGTAACCTGCATAAATACTTTAATAGGAACCATGTATAAAGACTTGAACCATGCAAAAAGATTTTGATATGAACTCTGCGTAATTACGAATAACACTGCTTAATTTAATTTGCTTTTGTTGCCAGAACTTTTAATATATAGAAATTTTAAGGTCGGTAGGAAAGTATTCTGTTAATCAAATTGGTGTATTGTGTCATTTGTGTTTAAGGGATACTTATAGGTGTTATTTCGAACGCGAAATTTCAATTTTACTTTCAATGCTTGGTAACTCTTTAAATATGAGAATAATATGGAAAATCCTCGCAATTTAAAGATTGTAACATACATTTAAATATGGTGCTTCAGTATGTAGTACAATACTGTAAAACATATTCTGATTTCTTCATTAAAATTTAGTATATAGGCACATAGGTAGGTCTTAGGAAACAGTACTGTATAAGTAAAGTAACATTTTAAAAATCATCTGGGGTCACGAGCTTAAATATTCAACCGGTAAATTATTTTACGCAATGTGTTTGATCAGAGTGCGTCCACAGTTTAGTCATAGTTGGGCAAACCGTGAACAACTTTGTTTCGGTCCCTCTGTAGCCGAAAGAATATCTACCTGCCCTACAGTGTCAGAGGAACAATATTTTTTTTATTAACACAGTCCCCCCCCCCTTTTTTTTTAAAAAGGGGGGGACTGTGTGTTGCATGGATGCTAATGTTAGTTTGGTAGTAGTTGTGGTACAATTGCTGAAAATGTATTTTCATATTTCAGAAATGGTTCTGCGATTGCTCTGTGACTAGGCGGCAATCAGTCTCAGACTCGACGACACCTGATTTTATAATGGGCGGACATTTTATTAGCGTGTAATAAAAGAAGAATGACAGAAATAGGAATACAACTATGGACGCAAGCGAACCTGTCGGTATCATGAAATAAGCAATGAACGTCAATATAGACCAAGCTCAGATGACTGGAACAAATTGGCACACAGATACGGTAGAGCCAATGAGGGTCAAGGGGAATAGAGTTACCCCTGTACATCAGGTGAAGGTCAAGACAAACTCTGGAAATTTTGGCTGCTGGCTAGGCATATCAAAATATGCATCCAAGATTCTCTATTACTTTCCCTGCAATACATGTTAATGTATAGGGAAAGTATTGGAATCATGTCGAAAATCGCAACTCGAGTTTTCGACGGATCTACACGTTTCGAGACCTCTAGAATACAAAAAAACTATTTTTAGCGTGACGTCTGTCTGGGTGTCTGTCTGTCTGTCTGTCTGTGTAATGTATGTATCCACTCTAACTCAAAAATTATTGGACCAAATTTCATAAAAGTTGGTAGGTAAGACCCTTGGTTGTGAACCTGGTGTTGATTAGTTATTGGTACAATTCGGAAAAAATTAACCCGTCTTTTAGTGCGAAATGACCCTCAAAAACCTCATGTATTCCCTCTAGCTGAAATATAAATTGACAAAATTTCACAAAATTTGGTAGATAAATCATATGTGGGATATTCTGGCCCTGATTGGATTCTGGTACGATTCGGAAAAGAACAACATGCATTTTTTTACGAAATGGCCAGCAAAAATCGTCAATGTCAAATAAACACTACGTATGTTCAAATGTATCAAAAAAGTGCTTGTTTTATACGTAATGTTTTACGAGGAAAATATTAAGAACAACTCTATTACATTAGGACTAACCGTTCTCGAGATATTTGAGATTTTTCGCATTCTTTTATGCCGCCTTTGGAAAAATGTTCTATTACCTAATAAAAGCAGAAATAGAATTAAAAATGCAAATTTAGTGTCATTTTGTGCAATAAAACTCAATTTAACGAGTTCTTAAAGAAATAAAGAAAAAAATGAATTTAAATCTGCAGGGAAAATCATGTGCTGTCCACATCAGATATTTTTTTTTATTTGTGAACTAAACACATAAAAGTATGCTATGAAGGAACGCTGCAAGTTTGCTGCTGAATGGGCACGTTAAACGCGCTCAGCTCATGTAATTTATCCTAAAATTGTTGCTTTTCAGTAAGCACGTAGTACTGTACTTCCAACCTTCGCTAAAGTAGCGTTACCCAATAAATGCGTAAAAACGGTGACTTTCACGAAGGAGGTCCAAAGATGCTCTACTGTGCTGCAAAGGTGCAAAATGGCAAACTTTTTGTATCATAATATGAGGAATTGTGTAACCCGATGAGAAGTCAGTAATATAATGCAACTGTACCACTACCGACTCAGTTAAGTTAGAGAAACTATAATATTGTGAGAAGTAGTAAATTGTATATATAAAGATAACTATTGATTTTAAATTAAGCTATGCTAATATTTAATATTAAATATAATAATTAATAGAGTTTTGTTTGAGCAATTTATTGTCTGTTTATTGAGTAAGTGAAATTAATTTTATGTTTATTAATCAATATGACTTTCAGAAGAAACACTTGGCAGCATAATAGATTAATTACGGTGGGCTATCAATTCGGCAATGTACAGAAATTTACAATTAGGGGCCAATTCTAATCTCATAATTAAACCCAAGTATATCTTTAATTTTTAATAATTTTATACACCATAGTAGTAGTATTTACTTATAGTGTACATTTCATTCCAAGTAGCTCGCGTGGGTATGAAATATACATAGTGCATCAAATATTTCAATTTGATACAAATTGATTCATTCAAGGCTATCCGATTACCATAAGAATTTTACGTAGAAAGTATGAATGTTAAATAATTTATAGGATGATAACATTTCATGTTTCTTTCAGGGCAAATGAGTTTCTCTACACCACAAGATATATATAGGTGCATATCTTCAGTGTACATCTGGTTAAATTAGTTATAATTTACCGTGCGTCAAATAAAATGTACACATTTATTTTGAAAATGTTGCTTTAAATTGCTGGAAATACACCAAAAAGTGCTTTTGAAATCCTCAAAATTTGAAACAATTTATTTAAAATGTTTACGCTTACAGCTGACCCTTGTCTTAACTGGTATAAATACATTATATATTATGTTATCAATATAGAAGCTTTTAGTGAAATTTACTAATGCCATTTACTTTTTGTAGCAAATGTTAATTGCAAAAATTATACTGTATATATTGTTGAAAGGTTTACCTAAACACTATTCAAAATACCGGGATAATATATAGGATTTTGTATTTTCCTCTTATATATCCTTTATTCATAATAGTATAATAATGGATAATTTTAAAATTAAATGATTTTGATATCAGAAATTAATCAAATAATATGTTTTTATTAATTTATTATATTTAGTAAAAAATTGAATAAATGAATGTGAATGAAAACAACATCTGAAACTGAATATTGAAGTTCTGCCACATTACAGCCCTAGATTTCAATTTACTGTTCTTCATTTCAATATTTTAAGAAGATAAGGAAGACTTGTGTAACGTATATAAGAACAAATAAAATGATAATGTAGCATACAGCTGTATCTTGGACGCGTTGGATCCCCATCGTTAGTGCAAGAGAGCCAGCAAATTTAATTATACTTCGTACAAAGTGTATCTTACTTATTGATTTTTAGAATGTGCCAACTTTACATTTAATTAATAAATAATGACAAATAGAATTACAATGTACAGCCCGTACTAATTTAACATTTTTTTCAAAATTATTATTTAAACCCGAGTAAGCTAATGAAGTTAATAAGAACAATAAAGTAGCAGACGAAATAAGCTAATATCAAATGCTAAAAATGTGCTAGAACTCTACTATAAGGCGCAACTCAAGTATAGCCCAGAGTGTAAGTAATAACGAAATAATAATATATGATCTTCATTATAAATACTCAGTAATTAAATACCATATACGTCAAATAATCAAGATTGGCACCACGTCTGCATACAATAGACAAAACCAAGAACAAAACGTTTTTAAAGAACGAAAGGTCTTTTATTTAACATCCCAAAAGACGTACAAAACTTGTTAAAAACAACCAGAGCGCTTTCGGACGTATATACGCCTTTCATCAGTGGCTACATGAGTAGTAAAAGCATGGAATGGTTATATATATGTTTCGACTCTATGCAATTCAAATCACTTAAAAGTTTTTTGTGACGTTATTCTCAGGAATATCATGCTTGACGTTTTTCTAAAATTTGTATTAGTTCTTTTCTTGTAATATTTTAAAATTCGTAAGCGTTTAAACGTATTGTGTAATTTCAGTGTATATTTCTTGTATTATTTTAGTAAGTTCATTTACCATTTTATATTTTATACAAATTTGTTTTAAAATGGGCTCTATATATATAAATATTCCATGCTTTTACTACTCATGTAGCCACTGATGAAGGGCGTATATACATCCGAAAGCGCTCTGGCTGTTTTTAACAATTCTTATGCGTCTTTTGGGATGTTAAATAAAATACCTTTCGTTTTTAAAAAATGCTTTGTCCTTGATTTTGTCTACCATATACGAGTTTCCAAATGCACAATGCATGTAAATGCAAAACGTTGAAATAGAATTTACACATTAAAGACAATCTTAAAACACAAAAGTAACAAAAGTATCTGAAATTGCGAAAATAGTAGTGAATCATAATAAAAAATATCCTCACTAATCGTTATAAAATATACATTTGCACTACCCAAAAGTCAGTAGCCGTAAATAAATTAGTAACTGTGAACAAACGTTAAGAGTTGTCATAGACTGTTAATAAACTCTGTGATTAAGTAGCTGTTAATAATTACTGAGAATAATAAATAGCTGTCAATGCACTTTGAAAGAAGCCGATAGCTATGAATGCATACTGGGGGGATTAAGTAGCTATGAAGAGAAGTCGGTAGATATTAAGTAACCTTATGGAGTCAGTATCTATGAACAAGTACTGAGGATTGTAAGTATCTGCGAATGAATGAACACTAAGAGCTGTGTGTAGTTGGTAATGAACACTTAAATCTAATACATAAATTTTAATAAAGGCTTGGAATAATAAATTGCTGTGATTTAACCAGAGAGTAGTACGTAGCTGAGAACGAACACTTATATTATTTACGTAGCTTTGGATAAAGACTTGTGTGAGTAATAAGTGTGATTGAATCTGGAATAAATTAATAGCTGGAAATAAAGAATAAGCGTAAGTAGTCATGAATCAACATTCAAAGCATCAAGTTGCTACGGATGAATCTAGGAGTGGTAAGAAGCTGTGAATGAAATTGAGATTAGTAACTAATTGTGAATGAACTTTAGAGTAGTAAGTAGGTGTGAATGAACCGTAAAGTAGTAAGTAGTTGTGAAATAACACTGAGCGTTAAAAGTAGCTGCTCAGGATCTCTAAAACCAATTAGTAGCTGTAAAAGCACACTGAGAAATCTTGATAAAAGAACCATTTTATTAAAATAAAACGTTAAATTCAAATGATTTACTTACACATAATGTTATACATCCTATGTCCAGTTCAGCTCGATCGCATTAATCTCAGTCCAGTTAACCACTTAGACTTTTTACCCATCGATAGGATAGTCTTCTGCTCTATAGGTTCAATAAAATACTAATTTTAAAATACTAGTTTAATTCCACTTTTAATAGAATGTTAGTTTAAAGTTACAGACTTTGAACTATTACGAACAATGCGAATTTTGTGTTTGGGTGCATGCTTATCCTTCATGTAAAATATGAGAAACTATTAATATCACTTCCTAAACCCCATATTTTGTTAGAACATTTTAAAGAATGGATTAGGACTTTGGTCGGAAAGTCTCTCTCTAATGAAATTACGAAATTGTGCAGCTCTTAAGTTTTCCTTACTTAGATGACATTGTGAGAATTCAGAATATCATTAAAAATTCTAACCGTAAAAGCTTCTCATTATATTGCTCCTATTCTTTCAAATATTTAGGAAACGATGAAACTATTAGTTTCTCTTCGGACTGCTGATTGGATACTGTAACATAGACAGGATATTGTAACATAGCACGATTGTAAATAATATGTTCACCCATTTTTACACAAGCTACGAAATTTACAAGCTGTGAAATTGATATAATCGCCTCTGCCATTTACAATATCTTGTTAGATACTCTTAAAATTAAATGGGGTTTGGGGCTTCTGATGAAAATTATCCAGCTAATGACACGAGAAAATTATTATTTTAAATTTAACACTACTAAACTTATATATATATATATATATATATATATATATATATATATATATATATATATATATATAACAAACAAACCATGACAAACATCCATAAGAAACAAAAGCATGCAAGTGCCAACCATAAAAAGAAACTCAAGGGAATGTCAGTCATAAACATGAAAAACCAGGACACCACCCATTAAATTTAAAGCAAATATATCAAAAACAAATGGAATATCAATCAATTGAATGAAGTTGATGTAATAGTAAAATCTTTAGACTCTACTACTATACACCATCTTCCATTAAAACATTCCATTTATTGACCTGTTACTGTGAACAAAAGTTCAATAGAAGCCCCAATGTGCTATCAATGGAAAATGATTGAGACACATGAAAAACTAAAAGGAATTGAATAAATTGACAAAATAGTATTGACTTACACGTGTAGAAGACCCAGACCGTCCGACTCATCCAGAGGACACGAGCAACCATTTGGACGGCCGGTGACTTACACGTGTTGAAGACCCAGACCGTCCGACTCGTCCAGAGGACTAAGAGCAGCTATTTGGACGGCCGGCTGACTTACACGTGTCGAAAACCCAGACCATTCGTCTCGTCCGAGGACTTAGAGAAGCAATTTGAATGGCCGGGAAACTTACACGACTTACACGTGTTGAAGACCCAGACCGTCCGACTCGTCCTGAGGACTAAGAGCAGCTATTTGGACGGCCGGACGACTTACACGTTTAAACAGTTACCAATCCAACATAATATATGCAAAGAAGGTGTTGCCAACCCTAAAGAGTAGTGTATATGTTGCTATTCTTGAAAATTCTAAATAATAAATCCATTCGAATGTATTTTAAGGTACAAAATCCAGATAAACTGCATTAAGAAAACTCATGCTTATTAACACATACAGATAAAAATGACAATCATTATTAACCCTAAAAAACAATTTAAATAATTAATAAAACATGAATCGAGTAGTTGATTGAATAAATTAATTGATTATAGAAATTAGGCAAGGTCTTCCACTGACTCCTTACATCTATCTAATGCCAAAATGCACTGTTAGTTGATACAAGTGCAACAAAACGCGTAATAATATAAATTGGAAAAAGTTTAAAACAGCTCAAATATTTCTCTTTATACTAAATCTATGTGTGTGCTTTTGAAAATTGAAAATCATAAAGTGGTCATTACATTTTTGTGCATTAATTGGTATTTCACTAGCGTATAAAAGTAATTCGTGTGGAAAATTTCAATTTTATATGCACAGATATCATGCAGCCCGTTCCAACCTTTTTCCCTAAATTGGTTGTAAAAATATCAATGGATTAGAAAACCGGTGATATATATATATATATATATATATATATATATATATATATATATATATATATATATATATATATATATATATATATACTATTACGATAAAGTGAGACAAAATAGGATATATCCCAAATAAGCCTGAAATTAAAAGAACTATTCACTACAAAGGAGGAGGCGCAAATGCTGCTCAAATTCCTTAGTAGAATACATGAATGAAAATAGAAAAGAACGGGAGTGACCATATGAATTACATAAGAATGGTAGGGGTGGATTGCGACACCCCTTTCCCGCTTAAAGCAGCTTTTACAACCCGGGTAACGCTCACGGAACCAACATAATTCCATGGTCAGCCTCCCAAATGTGCGAAAATAAAAGCACCAGAACAGACTCAGAACCAAAGAAGTAAACGAATCCATGAAGGAGAAACATCCGCTAGTCCAACCCGATGGAACGTCTCTTTATATAAGTAAAGTTGCTCATGCGCAGAGAAATATCAGGATAATAGTTACGCAGTCATGAATATTAAATCTCTATATCAACAATCAGATTACAAATTTTCTTTAAAAAACGATTTGTAATAATGTTGTACAAAATTGACTGGATAATTTCTTTTTATAGCTTCATCTGCAAATTTTTTACATTTGCAAATGCAGTCTTTCCTAAAAGTATTATAGTTTTGGTTTCTTCTAAAATGTCCAATTATTATATTTCTGAAGACATACTTTGCAAGGTTTGAATTCCAATCGATAATATGATTTACCTTGATCCTGTATGAATCTCTTTTGTCGTATAACTCTGTGTATATTCCATATTTCTTGTGTTTTTGATAGCTAAATCCAAGAATTTTACCGATCCGTCCTCACACGCTGGATTTTCAATAATGTCCAATTCGCTTGGGTAGAATGAAAAGTCAAAACATGGGGTGTTTTCATAGCTCCCAATTATCACATCATCGACATAACGGAAGTAGGGCATTTCCGATAGGATATGAAAATCTTATAAATAAAAAATCCCACCGATGGCAAAGAGGAAGTAAAAAACAACACAATAATTATATTAAAACAGAAGAAAAAATATTGAAATTTTTAAAAACTGAAAACACGATGAAAATTGGATGGATTAAAAACTTGGCCTATAGTATCAAGCTTAAATATCTACAGAAAATTTGGAATTACATAATACATTTCAACTTAAAAGAAAGCAATTGCCAAAATGAAGAAGCAAGTACTAATATTGATATCCTATTGGATTTAAACAAACTCAGAGCCAGAATTTTTAATTTAACACTTACAAAAAGTGAAATTATAAAACAATCTAAAGAATTTTTTATTACAACTTTCAAGAACAAACTGTATGAGAACATTCCATTCCATTCTATTTTAAATCATATTAACGTATGTCTTCCTTTGTCCAATATAAAAATCATGATCAATTATAGATTCGTCAAAACCAACGGAAGGAAATTTTTCAATTATAACAAAATTTGTCAAGATGTTGCATCAAATAATGTAGATTCTTGTAATTGTCATGAGAATATTCATAGTGACACTCATCATAAGCATATAATCTCCGGAAATCTAGATTTTATCAAAGACAAAAGACTTAAAAACCTGCTTCAACTCGGTACAAAGTACCGTATACAAGAATTTAAAAATGTATACGAAGAATTTTATAATGATCTCGACATCTTCATTTATAGATTGGCGGTAAAACATAGTTTACCAATACAAGCATTTAATGAGTGGAAATATAAATTTTACAAAGCGTTTTGTCACTACTACCCGCAGCACTGCAAAAACAATAGAGAAATTAAAGTTCCATCCTCGTTCAAGCAAATTAAAGAAGAATATGTATTAACATATACCGATAAAATAGTATCAAATTATGCCTTCACTTGTAAAAAGTTCTACGTGGATACACTAAACCAAAGTTACAGGGACAGTGAAATGTATGCTTTAATACCCAGTAACGCATTGATACTGACTAAAAGAATAGAGGCACTTTACAAAAGAATAGGAATTGATATTAAAACAATAAAATATCCATATTTGGTCCTGATCCCCAAATTACACAAAATACCTGTCAAGTTTCGAACTGTGACGGTGGGATGTGGTTCATATTTGGAAATAGCAAACAAAAAACTTTTGGATTTACTCATAATAGTTATGCATGATATTAAAAGACATAACTCTATTATGATAAAAAACGGACAGGAACTGATAAACCGACTAAAGTTTTGTCATAACGATATCAAATTTAAGAGTTACGACTTTCGAGATCTTTTTAACAATATTGATTTGGATAATTTACAATTGATTCTGAAAGATCTACATGAAGAATACGATCTAAAGCAATTTATAACTTATAGAAGATACATGGACTTGGTGGAATTGGTATTGAAGGAAAACATACTACACGACGGAAGCAATTTTTACAAACAAATCAAGGGCATACCTATGGGAGGGAGTTGCTCGTCAATACTAGCAGATATATATCTATCTAAATACGAAAGAAGCACTCATATCCTATCGGAAATGCCCTACTTCCGTTATGTCGATGATGTGATAATTGGGGGCTATGAAAACACCCCATGTTTTGACTTTTCATTCTACCCAAGCGAATTGGACATTATTGAAAATCCAGCGTGTGAGGACGGATCGGTAAAATTCTTGGATTTAGCTATCAAAAAACACAAGAAATATGGAATATACACAGAGTTATACGACAAAAGAGATTCATACAGGATCAAGGTAAATCATATTATCGATTGGAATTCAAACCTTGCAAAGTATGTCTTCAGAAATATAATAATTGGACATTTTAGAAGAAACCAAAACTATAATACTTTTAGGAAAGACTGCATTTGCAAATGTAAAAAATTTGCAGATGAAGCTATAAAAAGAAATTATCCAGTCAATTTTGTACAACATTATTACAAATCGTTTTTTAAAGAAAATTTGTAATCTGATTGTTGATATAGAGATTTAATATTCATGACTGCGTAACTATTATCCTGATATTTCTCTGCGCATGAGCAACTTTACTTATATAAAGAGACGTTCCATCGGGTTGGACTAGCGGATGTTTCTCCTTCATGGATTCGTTTACTTCTTTGGTTCTGAGTCTGTTCTGGTGCTTTTATTTTCGCACATTTGGGAGGCTGACCATGGAATTATGTTGGTTCCGTGAGCGTTACCCGGGTTGTAAAAGCTGCTTTAAGCGGGAAAGGGGTGTCGCAATCCACCCCTACCATTCTTATGTAATTCATATGGTCACTCCCGTTCTTTTCTACTTTCATTCATATATATATATATATATATATATATATATATATATATATATAACACCATAAGAAAACACTAAAATGCAAGTAAAAACAGAATAATATAAAAAGGAATGCAAACGGGGTATCAGTAAAGTGTAGGGGGATTGTGACCCATGTTCTTAGTTAAAGCGTGCTTTTATTCCTAGGAAACACTTCCAGAAACTCTGATCACCCGAAGCAATTACAAACCGTGTGTAAGGATAAGCAGAATCCCAAAGGAACTTGAAATCCAGAAGGTCCAAATGAGAACGAAAAAGGAACCAACCAACAACTGTACAGGAAAGAGAGATAATAGATGGAAATCCGGAAGCGTTACACCGTTTAGATTCAATCACAATGTTACAGTGAAGAATAAGTTTCTAAATAATCCAGTGGCA
Source organism: Amaurobius ferox (assembly GCA_951213105.1). Classification (NCBI taxonomy): domain Eukaryota; kingdom Metazoa; phylum Arthropoda; class Arachnida; order Araneae; family Amaurobiidae; genus Amaurobius; species Amaurobius ferox. Next base: position 149,469,866 of record OX578139.1, on the reverse strand, counting down.
ACAAGTCCCTAAAATCAGCAAAATATACGTTGTCTTTTTTAATTTTTTTGCGAAAGGTCAAGTAATATGTCTAAGAAAACCGATTGGAAAACCGTTCTCTATTGCTTCCTTTATTAAATGTCGTTCACAAGTTCCTTTGGGATTCTGTTTTTCCTTACACACGGTTTGTAACTGCTTCGGGCGATCAGAGTGTTTCCTAGCAATAAAAGCACGCTTTAACCAGAAATAGGGGTCACAATCCCCCTAAACTGTTCTGATACCCCGTTTGCACTCCTTTTTATATTATTCTGTTGCTACTTGTATTTTAGTGTTTCTTTATGGTGTAATATTGTGGGATGAGTGTTAAAAGCAGCAAATCGCGTCTATATTCATTTTACCTTTATTATGATCCGTGGATTGTCGAGTTTATAGGATATATATATATATATATATATATATATATATATATATATATATATATATATATATATATATATATATATATATATATATATATATATATATATATATATATATATATATATACATATATATATATATACATATAATATATATATATATATATATATATATATATATATATATATATATATATATATATACATATATACAGGGTGTCCAGTGCTATTGGCGCTCAATGGCTATTTCCTCAACCGTTTGTCACAGAGATTTACTTTAATTGCAAAAATGTTTTAAAGTTTAAAAATCTATTATCTTAGAAACAATTTAAATCCATAAATGCATTTCTGAAACAAATACGAAATGGGAATTTTTTACAGTCCCCGATCCTACCAAATATATTTAGGAAAATCATCATACAATTTATGCAAAATGAAAAAAATCATCCTTTTACGACCAAAATTGACCAAGTTATAGCTATTTAAAGTTGAGCACTTTTTGTGCTGAGAAATGGTCAATAAGGTCCCTGATTGGTTGGTTGCCTGAAACGGGACATTTTTATGCGCGAAAAGGCGACTTAAGTAAAAAAAATTAATGGTCCATAACTCTATGAATTTTGGTCGTAAATGGAAGATTTACAAATGTGAGTTGAGGCATATACTATAATGAGGGCCAGCACTTGGGTTCATTTTTTTCGATCCAGAGCAACCAATGAAACACAATAGGACCTCAGACTGAGGAACAGCAGATAGAGGCAAGAGTGTGTATCTTCAACCGAGGCAAAAGATGTACACAATGAAGTCATATGTCAGAAGGCTGGAGTCATGCGTAGAAAGTTAAAATAGTATTATAGTCATCAAAAGTCATGAGTTTAAGTTCGAAAGTCATTATCAGAGGTGATAAATGCAGATCCTTGCAAAATCAGTCAGCGAGTGACATTTAGTGCCTATCAACTGCAGAGTCGGATGACGATTCACGATCAATGCCGAAACGAGTCAGTATCAGTACATAAATATGTCATTGAATGCACTTAACCAATGCTGGGTTGAGTTGTCTCTGGTGAATAAATCATATAGGGCTGGGTCTCATACGAGTGCTATTTTCCTCCTTAAGTAATTTTGTACTAAACGTTCATTATATTTTAATTATAATCTTAATTGATGTGTTAATAAATGCTATTTTTTTTCAAATTAAATGTGTTGGTTTTAATGAGTAATGTTTTGGATTTTTTAGAATATGGTGAAGGGGGCTCGTACAAAGAACTCGTGTTGGGTTTTGAGGTCATGTTAGTAAGTAGTAATAAAGAGAAGTGCGACATAAAGCAATCAATAAATCTCCCCCAAAATACATTCACCACAGATGTTAATACACACTAATAAATTTATAGAATTCCGAACTCATACAAAACTATTATTGTGCAAAAACAACTAACATAACTAAACAAAAGGCATTCTTAAAATGAATTTATTTGCAGTATTTTAACACGCAATCTAGTAAAAACATTAAGAAAACAATAGCATATAATTGAATACATACAACAGAAAAATTTGTCGGTAATAGGACATAATAAATGTAATTGTCTTTAAATTATAGAAAATATATATTATTTTAGAGAATGCTTTACAATCTTAGTGTAAATGTGTTTTAAATAACTATACATGTGGTAACAAAATATGACATTTTGCAAAATAAAAAGTTATACACGTCTTTCTCTTTTTCTGTAGAAACTCTTGTAATACGATTTTAAACAAAGCGACATTTTGAATATTTTGCTGGCATCCAGGTTAAAATACAATACTGTTAACCATATAATATAACGATTGAAAATAGATTTTATTTCTTAAATCGTAAATTTTTGTAGATATATAAAATATAATGATATAATAGAACGAAATACCCGCCGTACCGAGTCCTAAAGTAGCGCCTCTACTTAAATTATGCATATAGAGATAACACCATTCAATTTCGAAATAGCCTGTTTTGAACAAAATCATTTCCACGTTACATTTCTTCCATGCTCAATAATGCCAATTATACAACGCTGGCGTATCACGCCCTAAATAAGTTCCTCTGTTACACCTTAAAGAAACTCTTTTCATACGTCCCAACAAAAGTTTGATCTCCATCCGTTGACAGATGGACAGTTTCTTTACCCCCGAAGTAAAATTAATATATATATAATATATATATATATATATATATATATATATATATATATATATATATATATATATATATATATATATATATATATATATATATATATATATATACATATATATATGTATCAATATATATGTATATATATATATATATATATATATATATATATATATATACATATATATATGTATCAATATATATGTATTGATGCCTGAGCAAATTTTTATCCAAAGTAAGTGAAATTTTATCACAATACGCATAACGATAATATAATGTCAAATTAAATGATGGAGCAAAATGTTTTACATTTTTATAGATAACAAGAAAGATCAATCATGCCTAAAGCATTGATTATGAAACACTTTTCAACTTCAATGCAATTTTATTTAAAAAAGTCGAAAATGCAATACATTCCTCGGTAATATTTTAAAACTTATCACAATACTTCATTGATTTATTATAATTGAAAACTTAAACCTTCATTGAAAAAAATGAACTTCATTCAAATGACGGCATTGAAATATAAATTGCCCGGTTTAAATATCTCTAAAATGCAATACATTCCACGGTAATATTTTTAAAACTATCATAATACTACGATAATTTATTATATTTGAAAACTTCATCGAAAACAACTGAAATAAATTCAAATGACGTCATAGAAAAAATAACACGGCTGGATCTCTCTATAAAAGCAGGATTTCATTCATTTCATTCATCACAATACTATAATAATTTATTTTATTTAAAAATTAAGACCATGGAGCTACAATTCATAAACTCTATGCTTAAAACTTCATCGAAAAAAATCGTCCTTCTGTTTATAAAATCAATTAATATTTCATTCATATCAGCCATGCAGACTCCATGGACTGAATTATTCTGTGTTAAAGAAATACAGTAATTCTAATACAACTCATTCTACATATTTTGCTGTTTACATTTTACATAGGTGAAAAATAGGCTTAGTTGTAGAAATAATCAAATTTGAATGAGAATTTAAACTCAAATATATTGTCATTGTGTTGTTTTAGTATGTAGATGCACAAAATTTAAGCAAAAATAAAGTAGTTTCAGGACGGATACAACACTCAATATGAATTAAAAAGAACTTTAAAAAATCACGATTTTGAAACAAGATGGATGCCATATATCATTTTGAAGTGGGTCATGTGATAGTTTCATATCATGGTCACGTGATCGTTTAATATAAGATGTGTAATTATTGTTTTAATTTTTATTTAAAAAACTACTGAATATATTTCGCTGAATTTTATTTTATATATTTTATGGAACAATTTGACTATTACCTAAAATTTTCGAAGCAATTTGTGAATTTTAAATCCGCTTAAAAAATGTTTGAAAAATTAGGTTCCATAGGGCACAATGTATTTCAGTTTTTCAACCCGGGTTCAATCCAAAACTAATTGGGTGATATTATTCATTTATATTCCCATAGGTCCTACAGACCGTCTGAACAACATATTAAAATTTCATTTTGATTAAGTCATTTTTACGGCAGTTATCGTGCTAACGGACAGACAGACAGACAGACAGAATAAACAAAGTCATAAACACTTTTCAACTTTGTTGTAAAGTGTTAAAAATCCATAAATTGTTGTTTCTAATCCAGTGTGGTTTATCCAGTAGCTGAACCACCAGGTCTAGAAGCCCATATCTATAGACTTCGTAAGCCACAAGCTCTGGATGGCAAACCCATAAATTAAATAAGCTTAGTGACATGTTTTTTTTTTTTTTTTTTTTTTTTTTTTTTTCAGACGAAGCATCTGCAATGGAATCAAAGCACCTGCTATGGAATTTCGAATTTCGTCTGCGACGGCGAAGAAATAATAAATTTAATTTAACAAAATGACGGGAAAATGTGATTTTCGAATTTATAGTTTAGAATTATTCGAAAAATAAACCCGAACTCGCTGAGGTAAATCATATCAGAAGTTTAGCTGACCCAGTTCAAAATTTCTCGTTTGTTCAAAGCTTAGAATTTCCCCTGCAGACGACACACACAGACAAACATATTTTGTGTAATAAGATATAGCACCTAATTTATTTGTTCAGTAGCAACTTTTAATTTTATTTTTCTTAAATTTACTTTTCTTCTTGCTATTGCCTTATTTCAGATTTACACTTAGTTAAAATCTAGAAAAAGTATTAATATCACCTGGTTTGCTTAATAAGCTGAATAAAAAAATCTAGTAAGTTGATATTATGTATAATTAATATACATAAAGTTAGAATGTGAACAATACGAGTATTTATTTCAAATATTGATTCATGGAAACATGCAACATTTATTTTATTTAAACTCAAATGTATTTGCTATTGCTCTTCCTCTGATCTTATATCTGAATAACTCAAACTAGGTAGAAATCGTTCTATAATTCTTGATATAAAATATACTTGTTGGCATACAATTAAATTGAACATATATACGTATGTATTTTAAAAGACTCTGAGATGTTTATTGCGGTATTCAGAAATCTTATGTAATTTTACTGCAGTTCGTGACTCATTAAAAATCTTTGTAAGCCTAAAAGTGTCCAAGGAGAAGATTACAAAATAGTAAATAATTATAAATTTGACTATAAAAGATTTGTTAAGCATAGCATCCTGAAATGTTAATTTCTCTTGTAATAACGACACGAAACAGATGGTGGTCATTAGATTGTTCATATAAGATCCTAGAAACCATATGGTATTGCTTACTTTTCTCAGCGAAAACACGTAGATCTAAATTTTGCAAATATTTTTGGTACATTCGTGAGTTTGTTACTCATACAATATATTTAGGTACTAGATATTTACAATATATTTTACAATATATTTAGGTTATTAGATTATAAATGTAGTTATGCAATAGGGCAGGATGGTGTGCAATAGACTATATTTTTATATTTTGACGTTTTCTTTTAAACGATGAGCAAAATTATCAATTTAAATGGGGTTACATATTGTCGATATATTCATATTTATGATATACTGACTTAAAAAAAATAAATACAATTACGTTTTGTTGTGAATTTTATAAACAATATTTGGTAAAGTGGGCCATAATACCTCCACAATGATCCACAACCATTATACACTATGGACCATGTCTAAATTTTTTAAGAAATAAGAAAATAATTCAGCTGTACATTTAAAAATCCATTTATTTAGTATGTAAAGTCAACGAATTATAAGAATTTCAATTCTTAATGGTCTTATTTTCAATTAAAATTTCACAATTTCCAACTGTTGCTCTTAAAACTCTAAAAAAATTAGTTTTTTTTTAAATTATTCAACAAATGTTAGAGGAAAATATTTATATACTCGTCGAAAGTGAACTTGCGGCACCATGAAGGAATGAACTTTGCCATATGCAAATCATAGTACCGGTAAAAGAGCGAGTCATATGAAATAATTCAGTTTTCGTACGTATCGGGTCACATGGTACCCAGTTTGGGGTGATAAAGACAAGCAGACGGCTCGTCCCGCAAATGCTATCAGCGACAATTTGCTGAAGCCGATCTTTTGAAAAAGTAAAGAAGCGATGCCTCGAAGATGTCAGCGAGCTGTGTACCAACAGTTATCGGCAGGGGAACGGGACCGCATCCTTCATCTGCGTGATGTGGGTTTATCAATTTATGAAATTGCTGCGCGTGTTGAGAACGACGTGAGTACCAACCAGCGATGTGTGATACGATGGGTGAATGAACACCAGAGAACACGCCGGAGAGGGAATGGATCAAACATGAGTACGGCAGAGCGCACAGACTGATAGATTCAGATTTTCTTCAGAAAAAACAACGTCTTAATTATACATATTAATTACTTTTTTCGCATCAATCGCACAAGATCATGACTTATTTTAAATATTTCAGTGACTATACCAATGATTAATATTTTCATAAGAAATTTTACGAGAACCCACCATAACTTCTTCGCACGAGTTCTTTAACATAAACATTATATCAAAACACTACACATTAAGTTCCACATTTTACTTTTAAAATAAATTATCATTGGTTCACACCTCTATATTATTATAATTAAAATTACATGAATATATGACAAACGCTTAAGGAGAAGAAAAGTGCCGTATGAGACCAGGTCTTTTGAATCTTATTCCAAATATCAAACATTGACCTAACATACATGAAGACTGACACACACCTCTATATATTGCTCCAAGTCCTCTGGACGAGCCGGACGGCCTGGGGCTTTCACACACCTCTATATTTCATGTCTATTACTCAGCATAACTATTACCTTTTCCTATTCTTTTTCTGGCATTTTGAGAACGACGTCTTTTTCTATATCATTCTCAATACTCAATTGAATAACGACACTATCTGAATAACACTGCTTGAAATCATGAATATCTCTCTCTTTCTCTCTCTCTCTCTCTCTCTTCAACTCTTGAATAATTAAATAATCATTTAATTATATTTATTGACTTTCTTCCTTGTAGTCGCATCATTTGGCCTGAAGTTGAGATACACCCTCCTTGCTCTCAATGGATGTTCCTCAGTGCGATATCTTATCTTTGTAATATTGGCGCTTTCAATTTCCAATGAGACTTGGTTTTTGTCTTGGTCTTACAATATTTTTGCCCCATCCACACCTGCAATTTATGTGACGTATATTTATTGGAGTCATAACTTTTCGGCCAAAAACTGTCATAAAACGGTGAATAAAAGTATAAATTTTGTTCCGTTGCAAACATCAAGAACTGCATATGCTGCCTACTGGTCTCACCAAAATATTTGCTATATGGATTAAAATATAATTTTATGAATAACAGCTATTATGTTGGTCCTATTTATTGTTCGTCTTGAGCTTCTATTTTCTGAGTAAATGTTATGTGATATTTCCACTTATATTTATATACAAATATTAATTTCAAATAATTGTATTCGACACTCTAAATCAAAATATATATTTCTTGATGTCTAAAATAAATCATTATAGGCTTTAAAGCAGGGGTGGCCAACCCAAATGACCCTGCGGGCCACTTCAGAAAAAAATTATAATCCCGCGGGCCGCATATATATATATATATATATATATATATATATATATATATATATATATATATATATATATATATATATATATATATATATATATATATATATATATACATATATATATATATATATATTATTGCCAATGGCTAGGCACTTGACTGATCGTCATTTGCCCATAACTCGGCCTTATATGTGATCCATATAGCCGTCATAGGGACGTTGCCCCAGGCGCACCAGAGGGGGCGGAACACACTGCGCCCACAACACGACATCCATGCCTTACGTGAGGCTCGAACCCACAACGTGGGGCTCGAGCGATTGCTTTGGAAACGCATGCCTTGACCACTCGACCACCACGTCGGTCCGAGGGCCGCATATAAAAATTTATATCTTTATATTAGATTTGGACACATTACAAACATTTATTGGAGTGAAAATTTAAAACAGAATGAATTATTATTATTGTTTGCATTATTTTTCATGTATACAAACATAAATAATATAATAATAACAATGCAATGATCGAATAATGTTTAATTTATTTAATTAGTGAGATATTTGTTTCTCAACTCTTTCACTTAGTTTTTGCAAGTCGATCTCAATGCGTGTATTTGCACATCGTAATTGATGTTGCAGGTTTTCATCCGTTAAGTTTGAACGCGATTTATGTTTGATAAATTTCATTTTTGAAAAAAACGATTCACAGGTGTAAGTTGATCCAAAAGCGCTCACAACTTTTGTGCCAGATCTCTCAAATTAGAAAATTTTTCTTTTGTGACATAAGTGTTATGAAAATCTATTTTGTGTTGAACATTATTATTTTTCAATTGAGATTCAGATAGCAGTAGTTTCTTCTGAAATGCTTTGATGTGATCAAATGCATCGATTATTAAATTATCTTTTCCTTGTAATGATGTATTTAATTGATTGAGTTTTTCGATGATATCTACTAAAAAGCATAAATCCAATAACCATTCATCATTTCTTAATTCTGGTTCTGGAATTTGCTTGTCATTCATAAACAAGTCAATTTCTTGACATAACTTATAAAATCGCTGTGAACATCTTCCACGACTCAAGCATCTGACACGACTGAAGTATACAACGTCACCATATTCACAATCTAATTCTTTTACGAACTCCTTAAATTGTCGATGCTAGAGTACATGTGATCGAATGTAATTCACTGTTTTTATGACTACTTGCATAACATGATTCATCGATAATACTTGGGCACATAGATTTTGTTGATGAATCACAATGCAATACTGCCCACTTCTAAGTATGTATAAAAACAGAAGCAACGTGATAAAATAGAAACAGTTATGGGATGTATCTGTTACAAAACACTACACTAAAAACAAAAATATTGTACAAAATAATCGTATTTCGTAAAGTTGTAATGAATCTCGCGGGCCGCATGCGGCCCACCGGCCGCGGGTTGGCCACCCCTGCCTTAAAGCAACATAAAATAAATTTAAAAATTGATTAAACAATATTTGTTTCGACTCCTTCACTACTTTATCTTATACCGAGTAGAAATGTACTACGTATTCTGAGCCGAACATCAAACAGTAAATAAGTTTTAGGAACATAAAAAATGCTTATTTTGTCTTTAGGGTATCGTTAATCTTCAAAATAAAAATTGTTGCTCAACATTTTGCATCTTTCGATTAAATGTTTTTTGCTATTCTATACGTAACAGATACATTGCTGAAGTTTGGAGTGCGCTTTCTGCGTTTGCATTTTAGCATCGTGAATACTTGCTCGTCATTGTAACTTATGTTCTAAATAAATTTATAATAACAAAAGGATCATATTGTATAATAATATTCTTTTTAAATTTGTTAATTTAACTATCGATAAAATAATCATTTTGATTTTCTCATTAAATTGTAAAGCACTTCATAATTGTATATCAAATACAAGTATATAAATAAATGGATGATCTATGGTTCAGCTCAGAAACAATTTCTTAATTCTTCTAACACTGCAATATGTAAAATTAATTATATGAAATGTGGTGCACATATTAAAACTTTGTTCCTATTTATACCCTACATTTCCTCAGAGCGAGAAAATTATTCATTTTTTTAGTTTGATTTTCGTATGTTATACAGGATGCGCGAGTTAAATTGGCGTTTAAAATGTATAAAGGACAAACATATAATTTTGAACATTTATTGAAAATTTCGAATAGAAGAGAAAAGTAAAGCTTTACAGGTGGAACTTATTCAATGAATTCACATTTAGCATTATTCCCAGCCTCCAAACGATTCCGTAAGCGAGAACATGCGAATTTTCTAACCTCAGGAGACGAATCTCCGACGATTCCTTACATATGTTTTTCCTCAGTTCACCTTTATTGTTTCAGGCAGTCTTATTAATAATCCTTTCAACCGAGTCCCACATATGCAGTAAGGTGGGTTTGAAAGCCACGCATCAGAGGAAACATTGTCAAAAAAAATGTTATCCTCGAATCACATCTGAATTTTCCTGGCTGGGTGTGCTAGTGCAGACCAGAACGTTTTGGTACACATTTGGTACTCCTCACTCTCTGCTCAAATCGATCTTGTATCTTTCTGGCAGCCACGGCTTCCACATCAATGTCTGAATCCTCCAACAGCTTGTAAGCTCTCTAAATTGTCCTCAGTGGCAACTTCAACTTAACTATGATGTCGTTGTTGGTCATCCCGGCGAAGATGGCGTAGACAATCACATTCCTTATCTACTTCTCAAACTATTTGTAATCACCCAATCTGTTTGGGATCTGCATTCTTCGAAGTCTTACTAATAACTGAGAACCTGGAAACAAAACCATTGGTCAAGAAAAATACTGTATTGTTTGTACTTGTTTAAACTTGCGCCAATTCTACTCGAGCACCCTGGATATTCCCTAAAAGATACAAGGTATATTCCGTCGAGGTAGTATATATGGAGAGAGCTTAGGGGTTGCAATCATCGTCAAAGATAAAGGCAGGTGTTGTCAGGACGAATTTCCCGAGAACGCATTTTCACTCGACTGTGACCCTATGCATTTCCATGGCGATTTCAGACCGAGAGGGTGCTTGAGAAATATAAATGGTAAAATAATGGTTATGTACTGTTGCACTTAAGGCTGCAGGTAAAAGCATATAAAAGGAGGACATTACTATTTTCATGGATAAGATTTGTTTTCATTATATATCTTACAAATATAGTTAAAAAGTAATTTTGCTAGATATTAGCTTGGTGCATTTCATTCAGCTATTAATTTCATTGCTTTTAATGCTATATAATTACAAGTTTTGCTTTATTTTTGGTGTTTGTGATATTGCAAAAGACTTGCAATGCCATTCTAACACTTTAAAAAACATTTGGAGTACTTTGTTTATAGTTATAGAGTTATTTTTGGTATCCTCGCATGTTTTCCCTTCGAGGTAGAACTTGGCGACAGTTGGCGACAAGATTTGGTGGCTAGGGAAGAAAAATAGGAGTTTAGATAATGAGAGTAAAGACGTGTCGTATGATAAAATTTTATGTTCATAATAAAATATAATAATTTTACATTCATTGAAAATGTCAGCTAGATTTTACATCATAACTTTTCAGTACATTTTATATAAATATATATGATATATGAGCATGATCTCATTTCAAGTTCAGAGTAAATCGTACTTAATAAGTATTACTAGTTAGCATGGACGCCCATAGGGGTAGACAAGGGGGCACTTCAAAATCACAAAGGCGGACATCAAACTAGTCGATGTTGTTAATCTTATCATTGAGTCCCTCCCCTCCCCCTCCGGATAAATTCTACAGGTGCCGATGCTGGTTAGAATTAATTTCATATAAACAAACATATTAAAAAGATATGTTTTCCCCCGTTCACATATTAAAATCAAAGGATGTATCATCAAACTCCCAGTGTTTTCAAGAAATATTTCGGTATTACACTCTTGTTTAATTCTCGAGAAGGAAATATGCCTTGCCCAAAGAAGTATTTGAATCACCGACTTCTTGATCATGCGTTAGCAATCTATTAAATGAGCAATCTTAAATTATGATGAGGAGAATGTGAGGTTCTTTTAGAGTTAAGTAATAGGCTTCTTGATCTTGAAACAGATCTACCAATATAAATATTTTTACTTACATCATACATTTTTACTTACATATTTTAAATTACAAATGCAGAAGCATTTAATAAAAAATTAACTCTATTTATTGGTCATTGAAACTTAATTCTGCACATAGCTTTAATTATAATTTTGGTCCCAATGCTTTAGTTGTTTTTAAAATTTTTAGAAATAATTTTGGATAGATTGATCTGCAATTTTTACTATATACACGTTTTTAATATTTAATATGTACAACATTTGATATGTTTATGCCACATTGAATTAGCCCACTGTAATTGTGCTTACTGTCTATTTAATTCTGGATGCAAATTTCACAATATTTATTTAAAGCATTTTTCAAACGAATTATTAGTATCCAAATTTCTGAAACAATTATAATGAAATGCAATTTTTGTATTTCGTGCCACAATATTTTATAATCTTATTTATTTCCTATACTTTATAGAAAAACATTTTTAAAAAATTCCCAAATTCTATATCGATCAAACATGCAAAAACCTTCCGAACACGTTTTGACAATTTAAGAATCATGACTATTTCAATAGGGCTCCTATTTATGAATTTAGACCTAATTTTGTAATTTATTCTGAAATGGCATTTTATAAACAAAAAAATATAAATAAAGTCAAATATTTTATTATTGCAAATATTACATTGTTTCATATTTGACGGTACGCATACATTATATTAAAATAAATTAGATGTTAAAATGACTCAGTCGTATTACGCCTCAAATCAGATATGGATACTGCTCACACAACTTTCAAAGATAAAAGTGGAGAATTCTACATTTTACGCAAGCGTGCACACAATTTTTTCATATACTTTATAATTATTTTTAAATATATTATACATATTCATCAATTTGTATACTTGTAATCTATTTCATATCATATTTAATTTGCAATTGCTTTGTAGTTCAATTTGTTTTACCAAATTGACTTCATTAACAAAATTATTCTTTAGTAATAAAATATTTTGGTAATAAAAATATTCTAATCCTATTTCGTATTTATCTTCATACATATTCTTTAAAATCTCATAACGTATAACACGTATAACAACTTCCCGTTTATTCTCGTCTTTAATAGAAGTTAAAAACAAAGCAGAAGGTACACTGTACATTTTAATCGATAAATCGCCAAATCATGAATGTCCTTCTCCTTCTAGACCTACTGCACCTGATTTACGTTGGTCGCATTTTTCTAGCATGGAAAAGATATGACCGCGCTCCTTCCATATATACTAAATCGTTGGTATATTCGCATTAACACTACTCTGATAAAAACCTTTCAAACATTCAACAATAATATAAATTGCAAGCAGTATAACCGTTCTTCGTACGCGGTATATAATATAAAGAAACTTAAAATTTTCAATAATATGCAAATTCCTATGGTATACTAAATGACATTTTCAATCAAGATATTCTGTTAAAATATTTGATTTAATGCTCCTAAAAAGAAGTTTAAGAATCTCTGTTCTCGCTATACAAAATTAACTTCAAGAGCAGATCTGAAGAACAAAACATCCTGGTCCCTTTTGCAAGCAAATTTACAAAGAATATGAAATTGAATCAATATGTGAAAAAAAGGCGTTAAAATTGTATGTGACTCGTACTACTTATATACGCGAATAGTAAAATGTATAATCTGTATTAGTAGATTAAATGTATAATTTTAAAATATCAATAAAACCGTAATATTTAAAGCTTAACTGCAGTAATTCAATCCAATATATGCTAAAATGAAAGAACTAAAATTATAGGGAAATACATACCCGTACTAATTATAATGTTGTAGATTTGAAGATATGTCCGTGTGTTAGTAGAAGATTACCCGTATTACAATATGAGTCTCAAAATTATTTGCCAAAATAAAACAGATGGCGCAATAATAATAATAACTCCCCGTAATATTTGTACCAGAAGGTCGTAATTGATTCCAATATATGCCAATATATATCAAAATATATACCAATATACCTGTAGTAGTTATATTCTTGTAGGTTAGAAGATATACCCGTGCATTTGCGGAAGATTACTCGTACAACGTACAATTTGTGAATTTCAACAATTTTTGCCATAATAAAGAAATGGCATTATGATTTGAAAATATCAATAATCTCTGGATCAATAATCCCCGAAAATATCAATAATAATAATATTTACACCTGAAGACAGTAATTGATATTATCCAGTCAAAACTGCAATGTAATTGAAATTTACTTTATATACATATCTTTAATATTCAAATCGGAAAAGACTTAATGAAAATCGTCTGACGCATAAACACGTTGGATTTCAATCCTTTGCTAAGCGACTTGATATCATTTGCTTCAAATAAATTGGTGGAAAAAATATCGTCTGAATAATGCTATCTCTATTGAAGGTTTAGCGACATTTTCTTCAATTTTGCAACATTTAAAAAAATCGCCAGATGGGACAGCAGAATTGACAATCCCATTTAACGGCAAATTGAGGACACATAATCACTCTACTATCCTTAACAAAACCCAATTAATTTAATTTATTTATCGCAATTTTATCAATCTCCAGATATTTTTATGGATTTACAAACACTTTTTTCAAGTTGTTGACATTCCAAAAATTCTCTAAAGGTGTTACTAAGTAGGAGGATTAGACCGACAAACAAATGCTACCGAAACATTACTTTAGTATTCTTTGTCTATGCAATAAAATTAATTTCATTGATTTAGAGTCGTTTTTATTAATTTGGGGCATTTCCTGCAATTTGGCAACATTTAAGAAAAGTTGCCAAGTGAGCGATATCCCGCCAATTATCGTAGATCTGAGTTTACAGATCTGAAGAACAAAACATCTTGATCCCATTTGCATATACTAAATGAAAACACTAAAATTGTATTAGGAGATATACCCGTATTACTCTTATTCTGTTTCAACAATCGGTTAAATGGGTTTATTGGCTAAACACAATATAAAAGTTTGAAAACTCTTTGCCGAAATAAATTAAAGTGATGTACGCAGTCCGAAATTAATATAATTAAATGAAAAATCAAACCTTTCATTTATATGATATATTTTTATATCCAGTTAGTTATTTTTCAAATCTAAAAAATAATAATCCACATTAACAAACACATTTATATAACACACACATTAACAAACACTTCAAACATTCATGGTTTCAAACAATTCATGTTTTCAAAAAGTGACTAATTAGTTCAAAAGCCTGCCATCAAACTGAGAGATAAACTTTTAATTCATTTTCACGTTTTAAACAAACAATTTCCAACCTTTTCGTTTAGAGGAATCAGGGACGTAGAGAGTGGAATTCCTAGGAAAAAATTTCGTTTTTTATTAATATCTCGACAACCCCTTGTCTGAACTAAATTTAAGTGGGGCTATTTTAAGGCTACCCACAAAATTTCATTAAATTCGGATCAGCCGTACTCCTATGATGATGGGGCAAACAAACAGACAGATATACAGACAGACATATTTTCAATTTTATTTATATAGATTGTACACAGTTTGAAATGTTTAGTTCAGGCACAGAAAATTATAGAATCAATGGAATAATTCAAGGGATAACTCAAAGTGTAAAAACTCAGTACAAAACTCATAAAAGTCAGCAGAAAAGCCAGATATTTGCTTGATACCTAGCTGAGATTAGATGTTATTACATAGCGTCCAAAATACTGATGCATATACCCCAAATACAATGAATGTCATTCAGATATCTGAATAATGTCGGCATATGAATTTTTGAAAGAACGTATGATATACAGCAGCGATTTATATTAACGCAGAATGATTTCGAATATCATGTTTAGCTGTATACAAAAGTAATAGAATAAAATTTATTTATACATCAGAATTTGCACTTGGATCAAAAGTCTGTCGGTATAGTATTTGGATTTCATTTGAAATAAGGAAAATATTAATGAAAAAAATACTTCGCTAAATATAATACTTAATTCGTAAAAATCCCCTCTTCTTGGGGATGATACAACAAATTATATACCTTAATCAAAATACGAATGCATTAGTTAGCTCTAATTATTTAATCAAAATTTACATATAAAGAGTTAATAAGGAATAACTCATTGTTTTTTTTTTCCCTTTCAATTTTGTCTTTAGTTGGCAACGCCGTATTATCTCGAATTAATGTGAAATATTCAAGCGATATAAATATGAATTTATGGGTTGAGGTGTATACACTACCTTATCATGCGAAATAATAATATTTTTGCTTACAAAAGCAATTGAAACCATTTATTTATCTATTTGAAAAAGCCACCCGTTTGACAATTCAGCCATTAGCCTTATTACTTTCCGATATCTCAGCAATACAATCAAGACCATTAAGAGCAGTACAAGTCTTAAAATTTTCTCTATTCGTTGATCAAAGTTCAATTAGCTGAATATTTAAGTCCAATTCTTAATAAATACCAATTGCAGCAATCACGTCCAGTAAAGGCAAAACTAAGCAACAGCCGAAAAACAAGGTAAACTTGGAATTGGAGAACATGAATCAGCCAGACACTCCCAAGTTTTTACCCCTAGCTTCGTTACACATATTGAATTTATATTTCTCTTAAACTGCAACTTATTTTTAAGGGAATTATTTATAACTGAAGTCATTTATACTGAATCATTGTAATAAATTTTAAATAAAGTGAATCATTTGGCAAAATTCTATTTTTCAGTTTCATACAGCATATTGAACATAAATTTTACTGTCCCTGCAATACATGGTAACATACAGGGAAAGTATCGGAATCATGTAAAAAATCGCAACTCGAATTTTCTGCGGATCTACACGTTTTGACACCTCTAGAATATGAGAAAACCATTTTTAGCGTGACGTCTCCGTGTGTGTATCTTTGTGTCTGTCTGTCTGAGCAATGTATATATTTACTCTAAACTCCCAAATTTTTACCCCTAGCTTCGTTAACGTACTGAATTTATATTTCTCTTAAACTGTAACTTATTTTTAAGGGAATTATTTATAACTGAAGTCATTCATAATGAATTATTGTAACAAATTTTAAATAAAGTGAATCATTTGGCAAAATTTTATTTTTCAGTTTCATACAGCAGTCTGAGCATATATTTTACTTTCCCTGCAATACATGGTAATATACAGGGAAAATATTGGAATCATGTAGAAAATCACACCTCGAGTTTTCTTCGGATCTACACGTTTTGACATCTCTAGAATACGAGAAAACCATTTTGTGCGTGACGTATGTGTGTGTGTCTTTGTGTCTGTCTGTCTGAGCAATGTATATATCTACTCTACACTAATTGACTGAATTTCATAAAAGATGATAGGTAAGTCCCTTGTGGGTGAACCTGGTGCTGATTAGATTTTGGAACGTTTCGGAGAAAATTATATGCCTTTTTTTGCGAAGTGGCACGCAAAAACCGTCATCGTCAGAATCTAAAACTGAAGACTACGTATGCTCAAATATATTAATTAAATGCTTATTTTACACATAATTTTTGACGATTGAAAGAATACGATCAATCCTATTAGACTAGGAATAGCCTTCATCGATATATGTTAATTTTATGGCATTATCGCTACGCCACATTCTAAAATATGTCCAGTTACCAAATGAGAACGAAACTTAAATTAAATTCAGTGTAATTTAAAATTAATAATGGGTGTTAGATTGTGCAACTAAAATCAATGTACTGAATTATCGAAGAAATAAAGAGAACCTGTGAATATGAGTTTGCAGTAAAAGTCATGTGCTGCACACATCAGATATTTTTATTTTATATGGAATGAAATATTTTTATCTCTTTAATTCAATGTATAGTTAGATATTAGTCTCGATAGACAGACTGGTGATTTGTTTGCTCGTTGGGATAAAACATATATACAGCATGATTATATGACATTTAATTTTATATGACAGTATATGGTCTGGCTGAAATAAAATTCTATCCCCAAATTTGGGGCGATGCTTGATTTAAATTTTGAAAGGAAACTGATAGTATGCACATGAATTCGTAGAGATACAGAATCATCATTAAAATATACATCACGTTATACATTATCCACTCTATTGTAATACCATCACAAAATTGAATATCTTTTTAATCATACTTTCCATATATGTTTCTTAATCAATGACTGATTAAACTCTCTGTACTCCAAAAATTCCAATTAATTGCATAAAATACGGCGATTTTAAACAAATAGTTATTTGTTCCAGCCTAAAACATTCCAACAAGATTTTGAAAGAACGTGAAAATAATTTAAAATTATATTTAAAGAATTTTGCAAAATAATATTTTTCTAATCTCTACTGACCCTCATCAAACAAAAACGAGAGTAACGTTGCCTGGGGACATCATTAGAGTTTATATAAGTTTTAGGAACCCAAACACAGTTGTTTATTTTGCCTCTAAGACATCTTTACTCTTCAAATTTTGATAATTCTTCGAAAAATTTCAGAAGTTTAACGACAATGATGTTTAAAGACCATTCTAAATATAATATGTTTACGTGAGAGTTCCATATAACGATTATGTGTAAGATAAGTAAATAGCATAAAGGATATTAAATCCAAATATATTTGACATTAAAAAAATAAACACAATTTGTTTTGTATTTAGTGGAATAATTAAAAGAAGAGCATTATATAAAGACTAACATATAAATAACTGAAAAGTAACTTACCATATATTGTCTAACATTCTGCTATTAATGGAATTCCATTTTAACCAAATGTAATGTAACTGTCACATTGAAGTTCCCTTACATTGATGGTACATAATGTATAACAATCAGTATAAGTGAAAACAAATGTATATTTCAAAAATATTTTGATCTTCAATTTTTAAAGATTTCTTAGTTCGGGAGTTAAGTCGGTGGATTTAATACCATATGGCGATATATTGTTTCCAATTTCATAATATTTCATAACATTTTATGTGTGCAAAGATTATGTATTTAAGTCATCAGAGGAGGCTTCTGGAGTGTCTTAAATTCTATAAAAAGCTTTTACGCAGTCCCTCAGGGGGATCGAAAATCTGGTTTCGTTAGGTTCTGTGTCATAGGCTATGCTACAAATGCGCAAGTACTCAGTATTCTAGGTCAATAGGAGATTTTCTAGATCTAAAAAGACAAAACCACACTAGATATTTATTATTTATATTTGTTTCTGAATGATAATATCAGTGATTTATAGTCATGCATGTGTACATTTACAGACAAAATTAGTTTTTTAAGTGTCCGAAATCTGGTCAGAAGGTCTTAGGCCGTGCGTTCTTTTTCTACAATATACTGAATTAAAAAAAAATTCGGGAAATCTATAAAAACAGCACGATAAAAATAAAATATAATACATAAGTACATTTCCATACAATAAATTCAGTTTAAACTATTTTTTGTCCTGAAACAGATGAACGAAATTTATTCACGTCCGCGTAATTAAGGTTTTAATCTCAATTAAGTCTTTTATTAACACATGTTTTGATTTAACGGTTAAAACATGAATGGTGTTAGAACACCACACAAATTAAGTATGCAGGATGCAGGAAAAGTTGTATATTTGACTTGATGCTATAAAGTGCTCTGAGGCTTGGAAATGACGCGCTAAGTTATGTGAATAATTAAGAGATAGTCGTTCGCTGAGTTTTAAGATATCGGGTACATTTAATCACTTTAAAGATATTTCCTGACAACACATAGAAATGCGATACGTAGAAAAATTAGTAGAAAGCTAAACATATCTCAACCTTTCTGGCGTCCTAGTATTTAAGATGCATGAAAGCTAAATAAGTTGTAACCTTGTTGTGGTACACATTTAAAAATTCAAGGCTCATATTGATATTTGACCTCAATAATCCACCATTTAATTTTCATTTGCAAGTTCCTAAGTTATAATTATTAATTAACATACTACACAATTAACTTACACCATTTTAATTTTAAAATAAACATTATTTATTACACATATACAATAATGCTTACATTATATATATATATATATATATATATATATATATATATATATATATATATATATATATATATATATATATATATATATATATATATATATATATATATATATATATATATATAAAGTGTGTATATGAACTGATGATCAAAACTGTAAGGGGTTATAGAACTCAATAAAACAAACAGCTATCACTATACAATGTGGGGTCAGAAAGCAACCGGCGAACCCTCGCTTTCTCTTGAGTGGATGAAACGTCGCGTCGAAATGGAGAACACAGTAAAGACGAATAATGGAAATTTATTGACAAAATATTTACAACAAATGCTGAAATGAACGACCGCCAACTGCGAGACAGGTGTCACAGCGGCGACGGAGTGAATCGCGTATACTTTGTGTGGGACGTGGAAATAAGATGATCTTAAGTTTAAGTTACCATTAAATATTATAATTAACAATAATTATATGGCCGTTGAACTCATAACGTGGAATTAACATTTAAACGTACATCGCTCGTTGTTGTGCCGCAATAACCCTCCAATTATTTTTACCTTTTGTGTAAGTCCTGAAAAGAACTATTAATTAATATTAAAAAGATGACTATTTAAAACTTAAACAATATCATTTATTAACAACATCAATTTATCACTAACAACAATTTATCATAATTATCAACTATCATTTAATTACTCTAGTTATGGGGGATATGTGACCAGTTAGTTAGGTTTCTAAAGTGTCTAGGACCGGGGAAATGAGCACATACCTTACAGTTTAATCTTTGGCTCATCACGCTGAGGCTTGCATCCGTCTTATCGCTGACTGTACGACCACAACTCTTTCGTGTGTGGCTTGCATCTCGTACTTATAGTCAACTGCCAAAACCTGCTGCAACAACACCTCGAATGAAACTTCTTTCAACAACACATTTCTTGTCAGACTTCCTTCTGCAACATATCGTATCCAAGTTCGTTCTTTTACATTTTGTATCGAAGTTCTTGGTTCCTTCGGCGGGGGGTGGGTAGCTCCACCCTTCTTCTCCTTGCTGCTCATTGGTTCTTCTGAACCCAATGGCATCACTTGACATTTATCAAGCCCCCTTTCAGTCCCCTTTGGCCTGGGACACTCAAATTTATTGTATTTGACCTAAAAGTTCAAGTTGTTGTAAACACCGGCGCCAGCCAGACTCGATTTTTGTTAGGCGTTCTATGAACCATAAATACTGCAATAAAAATGCCTCATGTGAGGACATATTCTGGCCTCACACTTTGGAAGATTCCTGGCATATCACGAATGAATGCAGCTGCGACAATAATTCGGACGACAAGGTCCTCTGGTGACTCGATGGGCTTTTCGTAAACGACGCGTTTTAGTTGTCCCCAGAGGAAAAATTCTAGGCAGTAAATATCGGGAGATCTGGAAGGCCATGCTACGGGCCCACCGCGGCCAATCCATCTGTTCAGAAAGGTAATGTCCAGGTAGTTCCGCACAATCCTGGTGTAATGTGCTGGCGCTTCGTCATGCTCGAACCACATAATCGCTGAATGATTTGCTGGTGCAACACGTAGTCACCAGAGGACCTTGCAGCCCGAATTAGCATGGCAGCTGCAGGCATTCGTGAAATGGCAGGAATCTTCCAAAGTGTACGCGATTCACTTCGTCGCCACTGTGACGCCTATCTCGCAGTAGGTGGTCTTTCATTTGAGCATTTGTTGTAAACATTTTGTCAATAAATTTCCATTATTCGTCTTTACTGTGTTCTTTTTGACGCGACGTTTCCTCCACTCAAGAGAAAGCATCTTCTCGCGGCTCGCAGGTTGCTTTCCAACCCCACATTGTATTGTGAAATTTGTTTGTTTTGTTTTGTTCTTCTGTGGAACTGTGTGTGTGAGACCAGGAATCTATTTACCTACAATCATAGAGCTAAATTTAATGTATATTTTCACATACCTCTGTTGTTGTCTTGAACATTGAGCTGGATGTTGGATCTTTGTTGATTTTTGTCATAGGCATTCAAAGAGAATCAAAGTATTGAAAGTGATCGCAACTTGTCAGTCATTGCTTGCTATCATTTTAAAAGCACAACTTTTTAGACGGTCATTCTTAAGTGATTTTTTCTCCATCTCCCCGAATCATTCCCCGAATATTGACTGCTATTTTAGTCACAAGGCTCTCATACTGTCATTTATCGTTGACTGTGACACCATGTCTCTGAATATAGACTGAAAAATAAACTGTAAAGATTTAATAAATTATTTGAACTTTTTTCCGCTTTTTGCCGCAACGTTTAGTTTGAGGTTCAGATATGCCCTCTGTATTTCATTGATTATCCTCATGACGATGCAGGAAAATGCGCTGAAAGGAAAGTGCGAGTATGCACATGGATTCATATAGATACAGAATCATCTTTAAAATATACATCACGTTATACAATATCCACTCTGATTTAAAACAATCACAACTTTAATTCGCTTTTTAATCATTATTTTCGTATGTGTTTCTTAACGTATGAATGGTTAAATTCCCCGCATTCAGAAATTTCAATTAATTGCCTAAAAGAGGGTAACTTTAAACGAAAAGTTATTTGTTCCAGCTTAAAACATTCCAACAAGATTTCGAAAGGAAGTGAAAATAATTTTACATTATATTTAAAGAGTTTTGTAAAATAATATTTTTCTAAACTCTACTTAGACTCCTTAAACAAAAACGAAAGTAACGTTGTCTGGGGCCATCATTAGACTTCATATAAGTTTTAGGAGCCGAAATACAGTTTTTCACTTCGCCTCTAGGACATCTTTACTCTTCAAATTTTGATAATTCCTCCTGAAATGATGTTTAACGACAATGATGTGTAAAGACCACTTTGAATAAAATATGTTTACGTGAGTGTTTCAATATAAAGATTTTGTGTAAGATAAATAAATAGTATAAATAATATAAAATCCGAATCTATTTGACATTGAAAATATAAACACAATTGTTTTTATAATTAGCAAGATTTAAAAGAATTAAAAGAATTGGTAAGAAATAAAAGAAGCGCAGTATATAAATGTTAGCATATAGATAACTGAATAGTAACTTACCATATTTTCTAACATTCTGCTATTAATGAAATTTCATTTTTATCACCTGTATTGAAACTGAAACACAAAATTCCCCTTATAATAATAGTGCATTATCAATAACAATCAGTATAAGTGAAAACAAATGCGCGTAAGAATTCAGTATTCTAGGTCAATGGGAATTTTCTATATCTAGACAAAACCACACTAGATAAATATTATATATTTTCAAATGTGTCAAATAACCCTAATGTTTAAAATTCTTCATATTTCCCCAAACAGTCGGAAGGAATTATTCAAAAAGAGTTAATTGGTATTTCAACGTGTAAGTCAATGTCGAAATTTACACATTATGATCACATGATATTACTTCTCTTTACCTAAACAATTGATAATTCTTACAGAAATTTCAGATGTTGAACACCAATGATTTTAACGACCATTTTGAATACAATATGTTTACGTGAGAGTTCCAAAATGAAGGTTTTAAGTAAGATAAAAAAATAGCATTAAATATTCTAAATCCGAATATATTTGACATTAAAAAAAATAAACACAATTGGTTTTGTAATTAGTAAGAATTAAAAGAATTGGTAAGAATTAAAAGAAGTGC
Source organism: Amaurobius ferox (assembly GCA_951213105.1). Lineage (NCBI taxonomy): Eukaryota > Metazoa > Arthropoda > Arachnida > Araneae > Amaurobiidae > Amaurobius > Amaurobius ferox. The sequence goes on along the minus strand of OX578139.1, from coordinate 149,446,519 downwards.
AGTATATAAATGTTAACATATAGATAACTGAATAGTAACTTACCATATTTTCTAACATTCTGCTATTAACGGAATTTCATTTTAACCACCTATATTGTAAATGCCATACAGAATTTCCCTTACAATAATGATACATAATCTATAACAATCAGTTTAAGTGAAAACAAATGTGCGCAAGAATTCAGTATTCTATGTCAATGGGGGATTTTCTAGATCTTAAAAGACGGAACTACATTGGATAAATATTATATACATTCTTTCCTGAATGTTAATCATGCATGAATGTTCATAATTTACATTCATGCAGGTCTATATTTAGAGTTAAAATTATTTTTCTAAATGTAAGAAATCTGTTCAATACGTCTTAGGCCGTTTGTTTTCTACAAAATACTGAATTCAAAATTTGTGGGAAAAACGATAAAAAGGGTACGATAAAATTAAAAGTATACTACATAAATGCATTTTCATACAATATATACTGTTTAAACACTTTTATTCCTCCAACTAATGAACGTAATACTTATCTACGGCCATCTAATTAAGATCTTAGTCTCAACTCATTCCTTTATTAACACATGTTGTGATTTCACGGTCGACGCCTGAATTGTGTTAGAACACTACACAGATTAATTATGCAGAATTCAGGAAAAGTTTTCTATTTGACTTGATTCTGTAAAGTGCTTTTATGCTTGGGAACGATGAGCCAAGTTATGTGAATAATTAAGAGATAGTCGGTCGCTGAGTTTTAAGATATCAGTAATCACTGTAAAGATATTTACTGACAACTCATAGGAATATGATACGTAGAAAAATTAGTAGAAAGCTAAAAACATCTCAGACTCTTTCTGGCGTCCTAGTATTTAAGATGCAGGAAAGCTGCACAATTTGCAACCTTGTTGTGGTATGTACACATTTAGAAATCCAAAGCGCATATCGAATTTTGGCTGCAATAAACCACCATTTAATTTTGAATTGCGAGTTCCTAAAATATAATTATTACATACTACACAATTAAGTTCCACCGTTATATATATATATATATATATATATATATATATATATATATATATATATATATATATATATATATATATATATATATATATATATATATATATATATATATATATATATATATATATATATATATATATATATATATATATATAATGTAAGTTAAGCATTATTGTATATGTGTAATAAACAATGTTTATTTTAAAACTTAAAATGTTGGGAGTTAATTGTGTAGTATGTTAATTAATAGTTATATTTTAGGAACTCGCAATTGAATTAATTAAATGGTTGGTTATTGCGGCCAAAATTCAATATGAGCTTAGAATTTTTAAACGTGTACCACAAAAAGGTTACAACTTATTTACAACTTATATATATATATATATATATATATATATATATGTATATATATATATATATATATATATATATATATATATTATATATATATATATGTATTATATATATATATATATATATATATATATATATATATATATATATATTATATATATATATATATGTATTATATATATATATATATATATATATATAGTAACTCATAATACACTGTTCCAAAATTTTCTACAAAATACAAAGAAATAAAAGAAATTAAGACAAAAAGATTAAATAATAAAGCATAATGCAAGTCATAACTTTGGATTTAATAATTTATATTTATATATATATATATATATATATATATATATATATATATATATATATATATATATATATATATATAAATTGAAAGATTTTAATCGAAAATTGTGCATAAACTACTGTATGTACAATAAAACCCATCTCTAGCATATCTGTTACAAATGAGTAACTATAGACCAAGACTAAGGGTAAAGATAGAAGGTAACATATCACTACAATGGAAAGGGGGATGAGAAGAATATTAGGATACAAAATTCACAATAAAAAGTATATAAATATAAATAAAAATAAAAAAAGAAAACACGGCGAAAATGAGAAACGGCAATAATAATAAGCTCAAGATAACAGATTAAGACATAGAGAACAATCAATTGAAACTACACAAAAAATGGCGGTTAGTTCGAAATTGCATTCTCATCAGAACAGCCATACAATTCGAATAAAAACCGATAGAATAGCCAGTTTCTGACAATGGCGATAGTATTTAACTATAGACACCATTGGAATTGTCTACTGGCTAGTGGAAGGAGAAAAATAAATCAATTGAATTACAAATCAGAAAAATAATACCTCCTTGAACAGATATATGAACAAGCATTGTTACCACGTGTAAGTTCAACAAGCGACTGAGCATTTCACCTCACTACGTCAATGCGAGTGGGCACCGGAATGAATACATTTGAACGATACATAATATGTATGGAGACTTTCAAAAATAATAATCAGTATAGGACGCAGGACAAGTGGAAAATAGTCATTCGAAAATAGTAAATGGTATTAGACTCAGGCCAAGTGGTAAGTTAGGTGATAAGAATGGGTGAATTCTCAAAATTGAGTTATCCAATCAAAGATAAATAATGCATGTGTAAAATTACTACGTGGTATATTTGAAATTTTTAATAATATTATTTACAAATACTTCCGGATATTGGTAATTTTGACAAATGCGTTTAAGATTATTGATGTCGAGAAAGTGAAACCGAGGATCAGAAAGTCGATGTATTCGAAATAGCTGGTTTAAAATGATGTTACTAAACAATTGAATAGAATTACAAGAATGATATGATAGCAGCTTTATGATAGTGAAGTTGTAAGAATCTTTTTTATCATATAGAATGGTGATTACATGATTATTGAGGGTATCTAAATTTAGGTCTAAAAAATTAACAGTTTGACTAACGCAAGGCTCATTAGGAATTAATTCTAGGTTAGACGGGTAAAAATCAATATTAATGGGATAGGAATCATCAATGATAATACAAATTAAGTCGTCAACATATCTATATATAATATATGAATAAGAGTTAAAATGACATTCATAATAATAAAGATATAAGTTAGCGAGTATACTACTACTACAGCCACCTTGTGGTACACCAGATGTTTGTAAATAAATGTTATCACCTTGGACAATATAATTGTTGTATAACACAAAGTGCAAGAGCATAGGAAAGTTTTTGACATTAAATGCAACATTATTTGAAGATAGATATTCAGGATAAAGGAGATAATAACTTTATATAAATCTTTAATAACAATAATATTAAATAGGTCCTTAAAATTAAAGGTATGGAAACCAAGAATTTGTGGAAGCTTGGTATATATATATATATATATATATATATATAAATAAAAATTGAAGGATTTTAATCGAAAATTATGCATAAACTACTGTATGTACAAAAAAACCCATCTCTAGCATATCTGTTACAAATGAGTAACTATAAGCCAAGACTAAGGATAAAGATAGAAGGTAACATATCACTACAATGGAAAGGGGGATGAGCAGAATATTAGGATTCAAAAATCACAATTAAAAGTATATAAAAGTAAATAAAAATAAAACTCGGCAAAAATGAGAATAGGCAATAATAATCAGCTCAAGATAAGAGATTAAGAATAGAGAACGATCAATTGAAACTACACAAAAAATGGCGGTTAGTTCGAAATTGCATTCTCATCAGGACAGCCATACAATTCGAATTAAAACCGATAGAATAGCCAGTTTCTGACAATGACGATAGTATTTAACTATAGACACCATTGGAACTGTCTACTGGCTAGTGGAAGGAGAAAAATAAATCAATTGAATTATACAAATCTGAAAAACAATACCTCCTCGAACTGTAATATGAAATCACAAGAATAGCACCACGTGTAAGATAAACTAGTGACTGTGCATTTCACCTCACTTCGTCAAAGCGAGTGGGCGAGCATTTCACCTCACTTCGTCAATGCGAGTGGGAATGAATACAATTGAACGATACATAATATGTATGGAGACTTTCGAAAATAGTAAACAGTATAGGACTCAGGACAAGCGGAAAATAGTCATTCGAAAATAGTAAACAGTATTAGACTCAGGCCAAGTGGTAAGTGAGGTGATAAGAATGGGTGAATTTTCAAAAATGAGTTAACCAATCAAAGATAAATAATGCATGTGTAAAATTATTACGTGGTATATTTGAAATTATTAATAATATTATTTACAAATACTTCCGGATATAGGTAGTTTTGACAAATGCGTTTAAGATTATTGATGTGGAGAAAGTGAAACTGAGGATCAGAAAGTCGATGTATTCGAAATAGCTGGTTTAAAATGATGTTTCTAAACAATTGAATAGAATTACAAGAATGATATGATAGCAGCTTTATGATAGTGAAGTTGTAAGAATCTTTTTTATCATATAGATTGATGATTACATGATTATTGAGGGTATCTAAATTTAGGTCTAAAAAATTAACAGTTTGACTAACGCAAGACTCATTAGGAATTAATTCTAGGTTAGACGGGTAAAAATCAATATTAATGGGATAGAAATCATCAATGATAATACAAATTAAGTCGTCAACATATCTATATATAATATATGAATTAGAGTTAAAATGACATTCATAATAATAAAGATATAAGTTAGCGAGTATACTACTACTACAGCCACCTTGTGGTACACCAGATGTTTGTAAATAAATGTTATCACCTTGGACAATATAATTGTTGTATAACACAAAGTGCAAGAGCATAGGAAAATTTTTGACATTAAAAGCATCATGATTGGAAGATATATAGTCATGATAAAGAGAGATAATAACTTTATGTAAATCTTTAATGACAATATTATTAAATAGGTCTTTAAAATCAAAGGTTTGGAAACCAAGAATTTGTGGTAACTTGCTAAGGTGATTAACTAAATCAAAACTATTGTTCAAAATGAAATATCCTGAATTTAAGAGATTCATTTATTCGATTTAAACAGTTAAGCAAGTACTTACTAGCTGTAGTGGTAAAGGTATTATGTCCACAGGTGACTGTTCTAAAACTGAGAGGTGATTTGTGGAATTTAAGAACCAAAGTAACATAAGGAAATTTAAAAAACTTACAATTAATATTTAATTGTGTATATAATTTTAGCATTTTAGTTTTGATTTGGATAGACTGATTATGAATGGGTTTAAAAATTTGATTATCTTTTAAGTAATTCTGTAACAGAGAAACATAATATTTTTTACAAATGATGGCATAATTATTAGAAGCTTTATCTACATAAGTTATTACAAAGTGTTGTTGTAGTTCTTTGATAGCAGATAGGAGTTGTTTATAAGGATACCTAGGCTTCGTTAATTTAGTGTTTATAATAACATTTTTAAGTAGATGTAAGGTCGTATACTTCCATAGATTGAATGCTTCAATAGGAATAGAATGTGAACAAGCAAGTTGATATATATGAATTTATCAAAATCAAATGATAGAGACTGAAGAAGTTGTTTAGGGTGATGGCAGAATGGAATGCGAAATTTAGACCCTTTATTCATAATATCCCTAAGTATATCATCCTGAACTATACTGAGATCCCCAGTAATAATGTGACCATGAGTGGAGTTGACAAAAGGGGCAAGATTTTGATTGCTGCATACACATGATGTAAGATCATCGGAGTTTAATGTCCTAGAAACTTCATTGTAATTGTAAATATTTCTACCAATTGGTAAATTATATTTGAATGATTTTTGTATTTTGATATCATTTACTGGTAACAAGTGCTGATGTTTTGCAAATAAATTATTGAAGTTAAGAGAATTAAGAATAGGGTGTTTAAAAGAAATTACACAGTAAGCTATTTTAGTATGTGGATTTAGTGAATGGAGTAGGTGGTAATTTAAGAAATTTGTACGTGAAAGAAGCAAATCAAAAAATAAATGTTTAAAATGCTCATGAGTTAATTTTAATTTTAAAAAATTAGTATAAACCATATTTAATTTGCTTTTTCTGACTTTATATAACCATGTTCTAACAGGTAGAAAATTGAAAGTTTGAGAATAATTATATTGTAATTTTAAAATGTCTGCTTTGTAATCAATAGTTTTACTTAAGTTACTTTTTCCTTTGCCACGCTTATATCGTTTTTTACTAGGAGATGATGACTTTGAGTAATGAAAAAGATGTTTATATACTGAAGATTTGTGAGAATTGTATTCAAAACTATTGTTAACAACATTATTATTATTATAAATTTGATTTAAGCCATAGGGGAAGAGAGTTTTATATTTTTTAATGTAATAATTTTCAAATACTAATCTATCCGTGAGTGAAATTTTAATATCTAAAATATGAAGGGATACATTTTTAAATCCGTGTGTAGCAAAGTGAATATATATATATATATATATATATATATATATATATATATATAGTGATATATATATATATATATATATATATATATATATATATATATATATATATATATATATATATATTTAAGGAGGCGGAGCTGGGTGTGTGAGATCAAGAATCTATTTGCCTAAAATCATATAAATCTATATTTAATGTAGATTGGCACATACCTCTGCTGTTGTCTTGGACATTGAACTGTATGTTGGACATTTATTGCCTTTTGTCACAGGCACTCAAACACACTCTTAGTATCGAAGGCGATCGCAATTTGGCAGTCATTGCGTACCATCATTTTAAAAACACAACTTTTTAGCCGGTCATTGTTAAATGACTTTTTCACCATCTCTCTGAATATTGACTGCTATTTTAGGCGCAATGCTCTCGGATGATCATTTATCGTTGAATGTCACACTATGCCTCTGAATATAGACTGAAAAATAAAATGCTAAAAACTCAATCAATTTGTTGAAATTTTTCTGCTTGTTGTCACATTGTTTCGAATGCGGTCCAGATACGCCCTCCGTATGTCCTTGGCTGTCCTCAAGACGATTCATCAACACTTCTTCTTTGGCTAATTTGTTAATCAAGCTGCATGGTTTCATCTTCGGAGATCCCTTCAGCCTCACAGAGATTTTCTGACCCGACCACATCTGCAATTTAAGTGCACTTTATTTATTGCCGTCATGACTTCCTGGACCAGGGCTGTCGTAAACTGGTGCCTATGAATCTGCGCTTTTGTCTTGCTTGTATATCGTAAATCTCCGTAACATTAACATTGCCTAAAAGTCTCCTGGTCTCACACTTATTTTAATATATTTAATTTTATTTAACAATATCTATCCCTTAGTTGTAAAGTACAAATTCAAATCTGACTTCGTTAGTAACACAGACGTCATCTTATTTGAAATTTACCTCAATTAGAATCATGGCGCGGTAGACGATACTATAACTGTTAAATTGTTAGTTGATGTTATAAATGTTAACCGATAATATAAAGTTTTAGCTTTCTATGGCCTGGTGGAATGGGGTTTTGAAGATCTAGAAATATTTTTCGACTCCCTTCCCCCAATTTGTACCAACCACTAGGGAAAGAAATCAAAATGTGGCTGCTAAAGTTGGTTTTGTCTTCTGGTCGATACTATAAGTGTAGAAGACCCAGACCGTCCGACTCATCCTGAGGACTTGAGTATCTCGTTGGTCGGCCGGGATACTATAAGTGTTGAAGACACAGACCGTCCGACTCGTCCAGAGGACTAAGAGCAGCTATTTGGACGGCCGGAAGGATACTATAAGTGTGTAAAGATTCAGTCTTCTTGAACACCGGAGGGCTTTCGGATAAAATACAAAAATTCGCAAATTCATTATAGGTATAAAGCGTATTTCTAAAATATTAAGGTAATGAAATTGCATATCGTGAATATTCTATTATTTATAGAAAACATGACATCACTACTTCAGAAACATTATACAACCATATTTTATTAGCTTCTATTTCATTATTTATAGTATTTTGATTATTTTTAATAAAAATTCTAAATCCAAATATTATTATTGGCAGTTCCTTTTGCTGTTTTTCCTTCCACAGGAAAAATGGCAAAAAACCTTCATTAACGCTTCTACCCGCCCTTGTATTTCATTTGTGCATCGGACTTGAAAGTGGTAGTGTGGTTTTAGACTGTGTAATACATTGTATTAAAACGCAAGCAGACGACGTTGAAGTTGTCAGTGAAGATTGAAACCATCAAACGCCTGCAAAAGCGCAACCAAAGAAAAGCGTCAAAACCCCGGAAATTCTGGACGTATGGCGCTTAGGTAATAGGATTTATAATTTGGATACTTAAAATCCCGAATTTTAAAAATGGAGATTTGAATTGATTGTGACTGTAATATCACATATTACTCTAGAAAAAAAATAATATCTTAATGCCATCATCTGATTATTTATAATTTTTTTCTAGGCATATCGTTGATTTTGTAAACGAATCTCCCAGAATATTGCATGTCTCGGACCCATTCCGAGGCAGAAAGGACTATGTAAAAAATTTGGTCGGGGATTGGATATTTTGGGATAGGCGCTGAGAGGGGTTGCATGTGGATTTCTACGGAATCGCCGTATAGCTTGTTTTAAGAACGGTTGAATATGAACTTCCCATTCTGAATCTCATATATTTTGTTTGGGCAGATAGCGCTTTTATTCGAGAAATTTTCGGATAGAAGCCATTTCAAATTATATTCAAATGTATTAAAGCAACGGATGCTTATTTAATTATTATAGTGGAAGCTTATTTAGAACCCGATGAACGTCGGACAAGTCGTTCTAGTTCTTCATAAGTATTCGTGGATTCTTCATAAGTTCGTTCTTCATATATCCGTGGAATCGCCGTATTGCGTGATTCAAGAACTGTTGAATATACTATCAATTGTGATTCTCATAAATATTTCTTCGAAGAGCGCTTGCGATTTTATTCTAGCGTTTTTCGGATGGAAGCGATTTTAAATTTTGTTCAAATGTATTAAAGAAACGGATGCTTATTTAATTATTTATATATAGTGGGAGCTTATTTAGAACCCGATGAACGTCGGACAAATCGTCCTAGTTCTTCATAAGTATTCATAATGCATTCAGTAGGTCATAAAGTACACATATATAAAATATGAAATTTAATGGACAGAAATGCTTTCTGCTCAAACTATTACAAAAAAGTGCAATTGAAAATAAAAAAAACACTATACAAATATAACATTTTAATAGGACTGAAAATCCCGATATCCACATAAATATATTTCGAAATAATAAAGAAACATAAATATTTAAACACAGCACACACATGACATTCATTAGATCCTTCCATTTGATTACTGGAATGTAAAGTAACTTCCCGCTTATCAGAACCGTGCTTTTATCTTATTAAAATATATAATTTAATGAGCTGCATCTAAATCGCGTTAAAACATTCTGCTAATCAATTATTAACTTCGCACAGGTAGTTTGCCAGATCGTGGATGTCGTGAAGTGCTTTGAGGTTTAAAAACACCGCGCCAATTTATATGCATAATTAAAAGACTCATTTATTGCGTTTGATGACATCGAAGATACTTATACGAATTGCGAAACCTAAAAAACTTCTTGCTTTTCGTTGGTGAGCATGTCAGTTACTTTAGAATATATTATTTATCCAGAAATATATTCTGGGATTAACATTGAGAAAGTTCTTAATTGCCAAAAAAATGTAAGGAAAATGGAAAGGTAAGTGTAGTTGTTAGGTCTATTGATAGGAAAGGAACCCTCACAGCATAGATCGTCACAGGTGTGACATTGACGTTGTAGTCACGTGTTACCTGGGTCACAATGTGACATCATATTTGTGACTTCTATGCGACGTTACGTATTAGTAACTTTGTAACTTCATTGTGACTATATTCTGTGACGTTTCCACAATACAGTTAACACGTAACAATGTGACGACATTATAATGGCAATTACAATGTGACGTCACACACAAGTTAATATGCGACGTCACAAACGACCATGAAAATGACCAGACTGACTTCGCTGTAACCTCAATATGATATTGTAGAGACGTACTGCGACGTCCTGTGACGTCCCAAAGTCAGAGTGGGACGTAAATCTTACGTCATTGTGAAAAAAATGCTGTTAGGGAACCGTGCCGGTTGACTACAAAAATACAGTGTCCCTGGCGGATTTAAATACACATCGTCTGTTTATTTCTTTCGATGAAGTTTTATGATTTATAATATAATAAATTATTGTAGTATTGTGACAATTTTCAAAATTTGTTCTCTGAACGTATCGCATTTTAGAGATGTTTAATTAAAATTGTATTGCAGTTGGAAAGGGTTTCATAATCAATGTGCTATGCATAGTGGATTTTTATTGTTAAAGTTCTTTTTAATTTATATTTAGTGTTGCATACGACCTTAAACGGGCTTACTTTTTATTTTTCTTCTGTGCATCTATCTACTTTGACAACGCAGATGCAATATTATGGATTTTAAATGATCATAAAACTTTAATAATTTCTACAGCGAAGCCTAACTGTCACGCATGGAGAATGTAAACATATCAAGCTGTAAGATGTGTTGTATAAGAATTACTGAATTTCTTTACGCAAAATTATTCAGCTCTGGAGTCTGCATTATAGCTGATGTGAGTGAAACATTCATTGATTTTACATAGAGAAACAGACGATTCCATATTATTGCTTTCTTGTTGAAGTTTTAAGCATGGAGTTAGAAATAAATTTTACCTCTATCGTTTTACGTTTTTAAGTAAAATAAATTATTATAATATTGTGATGATTTTAGAGATACCGCCGCTGAATGAAAGTAATGGAAAAAAGTTAATGAATGAAATATTCACTGCTTTTATATATAGAGACAGGCGATTTATATTTCGATGTCGTTATTTGAATGAAGTTCACTTGTTTGGATGACATCTTCAAATATAATAAATTATTTCAGTTTTGAGAAATATGTTAGTTTAGAGATGTTTAAATAAAATTGCAGTTCAGTTGGAAAGTGTTTCAAAATGAATGCTTTATGCATGATTTATCTTTCTTGTTATATATGTATCCAGTTTGATCGTAATGGTGTGAGGATCGAGTTAACACTTTATTATTTCTTGCTAATATGATAAAAGTATATATTTATAAGGCACCTTAAATTATAATAGCGAATACCATACTGTCAAAGGACTGTGAAACACAATCCTGTGCTATTTATTGTAGAGGTCTGCAGAACCCAGACAGTCCAGCTCTACCGAAGTTTTTGAGCAATTTAATGGGTGACCAGGAAATATACACTCACGGACAATGAAATTGCGCAGCAAGCTGAAAACATGGTACAACCGCGAAATGATGTAAATAGAGAACGGTATGGTATGCAAATGATCCCAGTCTGGTGTGATTGCGCATGAACTTACACCCGTAAGTGGCCTTATAAACCGGCGTGTAGTCGACGCCCCATCAATGAGAGGAGCTTCTGTCCCAGATCGTCCAGCTCACCCGAAGTTTTAGAGCAATTTGCCGGTCGACAGGGAAATGGGAAATATAATCATGGTACGAAGCAAAAGTGTGTTAGCTTTTGCCAGGTCTTAATGTATTTAAAAATATCGAGTTGGACCCCGTCCGTCGGGCCAGACTTTAAGTAATCTTTCGCCTGCATTGAGTGTTTTCGGCCGGGCACGGGAGAATTATTTTGGAAAATTCAAGCAGTCGGTTTGGGTAATATCTCAATATTATCGGGCAGGGCGGGATACAATTTTTAATATAAGGCTGGTAAAGACTTCTAATATATTGGTTATGGTTGATGAAGAGTGCATCATTTTTACTCGATTATTGTGATATTCTCTATTTACCAATTACATAATTCGTAGTATTAGTTACTTTCATGTGGCTATGACTAAAAATTTAGCATTTTTAATGACGTTTCAGTTGTACTGCATCAGTGAGGGAAAGTTGAGTTGTCTTTTACATTTAATCGACATTCTGACAAAAAATGGTGCAAAAATATAAGTCACAAGATGGACATTTGGGATAATCTCTAAATCAAAACATGGTTCACAAAATATGACGAACGCAAAACCAAATAGATCAAAAGATATTGGATGATAGAACTAAATTAAATTTTTAAGATGCGATTTGTAATATCGAATCCTCCTGAAATAAAACAATTGTAAATATATGTTCCAAATTTCTTGACAAGCATACTGCTGAAGAGTCATTTCTCCTTACTAGCGCGCGCAAATTCAAAAGCTATGCCTTTTTTATTGGAAGGTGCGCTTCTGTACATATTCTGATAAATAAGCTCATGAATCAGTAAAGTCTGTATGTGTGGCGCGATATCTCTATTTCATTCTGTAATGTGCACAAAAGTGTGAACTCAAAAGTAGTTATAATACTTTTATAACTACCTTCGCAAAAATGATTACCTTAACCAATGTGCTCTTAATCCATGGAGGAAAAATATTAGTTTAATAAATATAATATTTTTCTGATATTTTCATGTTTGTGTCTAGATCTAAAAGAATTTAAAAAATGTAAAATAATTTTCACTGCATACACAGTATGTCCTGAAATATTGTTTGTAATGAAAGAATGTATGTACGAAACGTAAGAATGTATGTACGTTGAGGATGTATGTACGAAACGTAAGAGAAAAAAAATCTGATGTGAACAGCTCATGACTTTTTCTCAGATATATTTTCTCTTTCAATATACAAATATATTTTCCCTTTCATAATTCATTAAATTGAGTTTAACTGCACAAACTAACATGGATACCAAAATTATATTCATTTTTTAATTTTTATACATTTCCTTTTTACTTTCGTTATATACGTATTATAATGTACATATAAGAAAAGTATTGTGACTGGGTCGAAAATGCGAAATTGATTTTTCAACGAGAGAGCGCGTTTCAAGCATCTCTGGACACAAATCAAACGTTTTCGGAGTAATGTTTTTTGGATTGTGTGTGTGTGCGTGTGTGTATCAGTGAGACTTTGGAGACGATATCTCACGTCCGAATGAAGCAATTCGAAAGAAATTTGGTGTAAAAATTACAATCCGTGTACAGTGGAAGCCAATTGTTTTTCCACGCAATTGAAAATGCAGAACCTGCTCAAATTTTGAAATGAAATTTAAAAAAATATCATCAAAAATCAAAACCTTGAATAAAGTTGCGTAAATAATCATTTAAGTAATTTTTTATTAGAAAACGTTTGACATAAATTTTAGAACGCTAGCTTGAACAGTTTTCGAGGCTTTTTTTCAAATAAATTTATCAAAAAATTACGTAAAATTAAAAAAAAAGTATTAACTATTCTGAAGTGAGTTCACTTTTCATATTTAATATTATACGATACATTTGTTATATTAAATATCATGCGATAAATTTGTATTTAGACGACGTTAATAGTGTACCTGCTTTAGGAATAAGTTATTTCTCCATCCATAACGCTCGGCGAAATTTTGGAGACGGATTTAGCGCAATATTACCAACTTTGCGGGGTTTTTTAAATGTTGGCAAATTGGCAAAAGTGTTGACAAATTGATAATAATGCCGCTAAATTTATAAAAAATATTGTCAAATTAAAAAAAATGACGCTAAATCAATGAATATGACGATTAATTGATGAAAATCCAACATTGTTAAGAAACGTATCCTCTAGAATTGCGGGTTATACTCAGAATACAAGAACGAATTCGAGTTATTGGATAACCTAGAACGTTAATTTACAAACAAACCATAAACAGGAATAATATACCATCAAACAGCAAGTCAATGCTCCACTGATTATACAAAATAAGCGACATTATTCGCAAAATAATGAGGAAAATAATTTCACAAAATAAGTGCAACTATTCTCAAAACACTGACAAATGTTGCAGTTCACTGTTGCTCATATATTATCAACTCGTCAACTTAACTCCAATGTCGTGAGGTGTCCATTTTATAAGCGCTCTATAGAAACGGCTTTAAATCTCCATAAAAATATCTAGAATTATCTAATATTTTGTAGAATAATAGTTATTTAGCGATATTTCTGGAAGTCGCTAAATCTGGCAACCATTCTTCTGACTCAATACTCTGGCAACCATAGAGTGACGTCAGGGAAATTATGTTCGTACTACTGTCTCTGGAGAAAACACCTGATGGCACCGTTTGGTCTGCTATAGAGGCAAAAGACAAGACGAGGGACGCCAGTGAGAGAATATTAAACGTTCTCAATACTACCTTGGGAAGAATATAAGAATCTACTATAAGAGAAGATACTTTGGATAATAGTTTTGTATTTGGACAGCATTAGTCGTTTATCTACTATAAAATAACACATTTTTCCGTCCAAAACACTTGGCGAAATCTTTGCATCGAATTTGACGGAATATCTCCGACTTCGCGAGATTTTATAAATGTTGTGAAATTGACAAAAATGTCGCCAAATTGATCAGAATGTCACTAAAACCATGAAAGTGACGACAAGCTGATGTGAATTTAATGTATTGGAAGGAATATATAATAATCTACTATAAGAATAAACTGCTAATTCGTCTGTAACGCTTGGCGAAATTTGACGACGGATTTTAGTGGCATATCACCAACTTGGCGAGTTTTGAAATGCTACCAAATTGACGAAAATGTCGCCAAATTGATAAAAATGTCGCCAAATTTATAGAAATGACTATAAATCTATGGAAATGGCTACTAATTCATGAAAATCCGTTAAATTGAAAAAAAAACGTAATAAAAGACATACAATACTCCGTCCGTCGGTACTGCTTGGCGAAAAATTTGATTTAACAAACTTACCGCGGATGTTGCAAACTTGGCGATTTTTTTTAATATTGCCAAATTGACGAAACTGTCGCTAAATTGATGAAAATGTCAACAAATTGATAAAAATGACGCTAAATATAAGGCAATGGTTTGCAAATTTTTAATTCCGTTATATGACGAGCATACCTTCTAGTATAAGACATGCCATCTTTTCCGTTTGTTTGTAACAGTTAACGATACATATGGCGGGCTTGATGAATAATCTTGCGAAATATCATCAACTTGGAGACATATAGCCCCAGATTGAAGAAAATATTTTCAAAATTGCATAAATGACGTCTAATTGATTAATTTGTTAAAATATTCTAATATATGGACTATATTGTTTATTGAGGATGATATCAATATTGATAATTGTTAATTTAGATTTGGTTGAAATATAAGTTAATTGGTTACGATAAAGCTATACATGTTGTCATCTGGAGCAGGGTCAACTGTGCAATTCAACGTCACAATCACCTTGGACCTTATAATCATTTTTAACTGTGAAAAATGGCAATTCATTGCATTATATAAGGAAAGTCATGAGCTGCCCACATTAAATTTATTATTTTGCAACTTTACGCATTTTTATTCCTCGAAAACATCTCAGATTAACTGAAAACAACAATATCTCGTGAATAGCTAATCTTTAAGCAATATTCTTGGTTTGATTTGTTTTTATGTAAAAAATTACGTTTAAAACACGCATTTGATAAATTTCAGCATATTTAGTCTTTTATTTCTGACTCTGAATATTTTTGACTGTCATTTTACAAAAATGCCAGTTTCGTTTTTCAGTATGGATCCAAAATCTTATTGGTACAAGTGTACTTCCGTTAACTTTTTTGAGCTAGAATCGCACACATCCCACAGGAGGACTGGAAATGGTGTATTTCTATTTTTAGAACCCGAAACATATAATAGAGTTGCGATTTTCAACCCAATTTCAAGAAGTAAAGAGAAAAATAAAACCTAGAAAATATTAAACATGATATTAAATTAATGTGAATTCAATACATTAATTTTTCGTGCATATTAACAAAATTCGCTATTGTGAGAGAACAATAACTTAAATTAGAGCATTATTATCATCATTTTACATTGTTGGAAATCAATAGGTTTCCGTTGGAACTGATTAAAATAAGCATACCTAATTTATTAAACGTCCTTGAATTTTTCAAGAACTACCCTAAAAAAAGTGACTCCTAATATACAGAGCACAGTTTAACTTATAAGAGATGCTGTATGTTTATTTCTGGTTAAATATAATGACAGAACATTATAATATTTGGTAATAGTAAACATCAATAAGTAAGATACACTTTGTGCAAAAGATAAGGAAAACTTGAACAGCGTATATAAGCACGAATTACACAATAATGCAGAATACAGTTGTTTTAAAGATGCGCTGTATCCCCTTTGTCAGCGTTTCTCTTTTGTCAGCGAGTCCCTTGATTTGGTTACCCTGCACTGACAAAGTAAAACCAGCGTATCCTCGAAATAGCTGCATGCTGCAGTATTGTGTTATTTGTGCCTATGTACGTTGTCCAAGATTTCCTTTATAGCAATCATAGTTACATATTTTATGATTTCTTTTTCCCTTTTGGACAAACACTTCAAATATCTCGAGAATAGCGCATGCTAATATAATGCTAATATAAGTCATGATTGCATGCTAATATAAGTCATGTAATTCCAGTTTAAAAGAAAAGGCATATAAATTAAATAATTTTGTAGTTATTTTTATTGTTTTTTTCTAAAAAGTTTTTAAATAATGGGAACCTTTTAAACACCTAAAAATATATTTTATAATATGATTATTAAATTTTTCATAAAAAGTTTGAATTATTCAAATAATTCTGTGAAAACTATATAAAATTTAAACTCTTATGTAAATGCGTATAAATTAATTTAATTTATGCTTAAGCATGAATGTTAATTTTTTTCGTGTTAATATTGACACTCCCCGATAATATTACTTGCAAACAAGAAGAGGAAACTCAAACTTGAATAAACTTCGCAGAAAAACTTAGGAAATTAAATAATAAGAATTATTTAAAGAAATATGTTTCTTTGGTTTTGGGCCTCGAAAAGATTAAATTTAATTCACGGTTATAGCCTACTAGAGCGCAGAAATCAGCTGGTCATTGGTTCCCTTGCTAGTTGCGAATGCACACGAATTGTGGTGCGCTGCATTGGGTTGCTGATAAGAATGTACTAGTGTACTAATTTTATACATTTTAGGATAAAAATAATGTTCATTAATTATATATTTTATTGTGTATACTTAACAGAAATTAGTTAATCTAAAAATATCAAAACTTATACTATTCGATCTTTATTTTTCTTACAGATCTTTATCCTTCTTAAACGTGAGACTTTTTTCACTTAGGAATCATAACACGCTGGTAATGGCAGTTGAGTCTCATATCAGCTGAGTCTCATAGTTCTGCGCATATCAGTGGATTTACTAGTATTAAGTGCGATTAAACGATGCTTTAGGGAACATAGGAGCCCGGAACAAGCTGTCACATTCCCCTGTACAAAATAGTTAAATATTATATTTAGTAGTACAAAATAGACGCCCAGAACAAAATCGTTTTTACATAATCGTTTTTTAACACTTTACAACAAAGTTGAAAAGTGTTTATGACTTTGTTCATTCTGTCTGTCTGTCTGTCTGTCTGTCTGTCTGTCTGTCTGTCTGTCTGTCTGTCTGTCCGTTAGCACGATAACTGCCGTAAAAATGAGTTTATCAAAATGAAATTTTAGTATGTTGTTCAGACGGTCTGTAGGACCTATGGGAATATAAATAAATAATATCACCCAATTAGTTTTTTATTGAACCCGGGTTGAAAAAATGAAATACATTGAACCCTATGGGACCTAATTTTTCAAACATTTTTTAAGTAAATTTAAAATTCA